>ML783985.1:225472-247900 GCA_009831015.1 Picea engelmannii
GATGGGTCAACAAACTAGCCAAAGATGCTTGTGATTCTTGCTTAACAATCAAAAGTAAGATGACAGTTACCATAGGATCATTAAACAGAGACAAAAGAACTAATTCCACTCATAAGCATAGACAAAGATGAAAGAAGGTATGATAGTAACAAATCAAAGAAGCTTGCAGGCTGATATATTAAAGAAAGTGTCTTTCATACAAAATAGTAGCATATAGAACTCAAAATCCAACCTTTAGTTCATCTTCTATCTTTAGCTTTATAGCTTTACAATGCAGTTTTGAGATCCTAAAAGCATGGATCAGATATGCTAAAGATAGAAAGTCAAAATTCGGTTTGCAAAAGATAAGGGATGGTCCTAAAAATGAGTTCAAATCCACATTCCATGGTCTTCAAATGTTGTAGAGTCCCTTTGCAGTGCAGAATAGCCTTCCAAGGCTGATTGATGACTCTTCCAAGAGATAAAATTCGAATTTGTTGAGGTGTGCAAAAACCCTGATTTTCTGCCTTTGAAAATGGTACCAAAAATGATTGAAACACATCTTCTTTCCCTTATCCATCAAAAATAGCTATTGGATCTAACTTGATAATTCGACAAATGTCCATTCGAAGAGGTTTCTAACCATTCCAACTCAAAAAATCCCGATCTGGGCAAAAATTCGGTCATTCTCGCAGTGACAGGATTTCGGTGGTTAACACTGGAAAAACTGGGTGCTTTAACTACCGAAATCTCTTCTTTTGGTGGTTAATGAAGGCGAAATTCAGGGCTAGTTAACAACCAAAAGTGCAGGTTTTCCAGAAATAAGCTGCCTTGGGAAAAATCAATTTTCCCAGCCGTGGAAAGACCGTTTCACACGCTCAAATAGTTGATTTACAACTAGACATCCTAAGATTTTCAACGGTACTTTCAGATATGAATTTGGAGCTCGGGAAGGAAGTCAAACGTTCCCTGCAAGATTAGACATCATTCTTCAAAAAATTGCTAGTGCATTTGATCGCTAACATATGGCTCCAACTGGGACGGAGACCTCCCTGTGAGGTCTTCAAGAACCTGACAGACCTTGTGCCTTTAGTATTAGGCATGGATTCATTCAGCTTAATGTATCATCTGGTTATTCTCCAAATTTTGTTGTTATCTTTCACAATCTTCTTTATCTGTAACATGTCTGCTTCAAACTCCCTTGGAAATGTTATTTTCACATCGACATAGCATCTGTTGTGACAATCTCTTTATTGAGAAGAGAGGTGTTGGACATAGGCAGGATGGTTAGATCTGTAACCATGGTTTTGAAAATTTCAGAATAACTTCAACCTTGAAATGAGAGCATTGCAGGCAGCTTTAGGTCTTTGAATTTTCATTTTCCAGCAGCTTCAGATACAAAACATTTGTCTTGAGATGCCCCACAAACTCAGCAGATACAACATCCTTATTGATGTTACTAGGAAGGTGCTAGACAACATGGTAAGGGCCCTCTGAAAGGTCACACTTGTGATATACTTCATATTTTTCGTTTCCATCCCTCCACCACTCAGTGGAACGTTGTTCAGTTACAACAAGCCTTTCATCATTCGCCTCCACCCATATGGTTGAAACACTAACCCCAGGTAACTCAATGGTAATCACATAATCAGAGCCAAATTCAACAACATCCATACAAGGTGACCATTCATTAAAATTATTCATATGTTCTCTGGTCAAATGCCTCGCTACTAGACTCACTGGAGTAGTATTGTTTCCTTTATTACTGCCAAGAGTGGGTTTTTCAAACAAAGGTGAGCGTGTTGCTGCTGATTTCATATTTTGTTGTGATTGTTGTGGGATCGCAAGAGACTCAGCTGAACCCTGCTGGAATTCAACTACTTTACTGAACATGGATTTTGTTGCGCCATTACAACTCATGGGCAGAGGACCTCTCCCTTCCTTGTGGGCCTCTATCATTAATATTACAGTAGTGCTATCTTAAATAGAAAAATGCCACCAACAAATTATCTCTATCTACTAGGAAATAAAAATTATGAGACAACTAAAATATTTCGAGTCCTCTGTCTCCATCAAATCTTTCATTTACAACTAACTTCATTTCCTCCTGAAATTTGCCGAGTCTTCTACCTAAAAACGTCTTCTTGAAAATATGGAATATCTCATGATATCTCCAATCTGATAGTAGGTGTCTTTGAAGGCTGGAAATTGACTGTTTCTATTGATGCTCTGCCACCTGTCTTCTTATCTTCGACTATCTTCAATCATTTTAATTGCCATTGATTATGTGCCTGAAAATTTGGGATATATACTCGATTGTTCCCAGATCTTATGCCTTCAAGTCTAGAAGAGATTGAATTGAATTTCCCAATATGCTAAGTGACATGCTACAACACTCTGATTCGACTGATGACAATTTATCATCATAAACAATGACCAAAAGTGAAATTTCAAAAGGTCTTACTCCACCGGATTCGGTAAATTCATGCATCATATTTTCTATCTCCCCTATGATTTGTGTAATGAGAATTGGTTCTTTGCGTAACATATAGTATTTTTGTGCTTTCTTTGTTTCCAAGGGATATTTGACCAGATCCGACCACCACTCGAGCATAATCAATCTAAAATGCTTCATATTGAAACCTTTCTTCAAGTTTCAGATAGATTTTTCCTCCTGCGTTCTACCCACTAGTTTTAACTCTCTACCCCTGTCATTCAATGTTTGGTTTTTGTGTTTTACCACAACATTGGAGTTCATCTAGCTTCAATCTTATCCAAACAATCTTGAGCAATCACAAGATGATCTCTAACAAAATGGCCTTCTACTGTGATGTGCTTCCATGTCTGATTTTTGTCGATGGCTTATACACTACCCTGCATGAATGAGTCTTGGATCTCGAGCTATGTGGACGTTACCTCAACACCTTCCATTTCACTATGAGGGTCTAAACTCGAATGTTAATCTTTACTTGACATTGTAACCCTTCTGTAACAATAGGCACTGGATATTCTTTAGTAATCTGCTAATGCCTTCTCTGTATGCTACATTCCTTCTCATATAGATGCGCTAAGTAGGCCCGTTCCTCAATATGACTCGATGCCCAGCTGTGATACATTTGTATTATTGACATATAAAACATAAGGATACCTTACTCCCCATAGCTTGATCTTATGCTTCAGTGCTCTCCACATTACAAAACATATTCAACACCCATGCACTGAGATTATGTCTCTCAGGTTTGACAACAATCTATCTCCAGAAGTGCCTGCATATTAATGAAATGATGTTGACAACTGCCATATATACAACTTTACACTCACATGAAACTCAGACTCATTTATGGAAGCTTGGCAAGATCTATTAGTCATTGAATTTGATTATCTTTGGACTCATGCATTTCTTCCTGATCAACACATGAATTACATCCCTCATGCAATGAATGATTATTCCATAAACATTCATATGTGCCGACATTTTGATAATTAAATCGATATGTTGTGGCAACTGTATCTTTGTGACTTTGATACTTGACACTAAACTTTGATTTGATTATATGACTAACCTATGTATGTTCTGTAACTATGCAGGTCATATGAAACTGGAGCAATGTGGATCTCGAGCTTAGCCTTAAAGCTCAAATTCTAAAGCACATAGAAAACCATTTAACTTGCTGACATTTTTGACCTCATAAATGAAGTTCTAAATTAATAGGCCTCTAAAATCGACACCTTTTAATTTTTTTTTTTTTAATAAGCACATCTATGTGCCAACATAGGCTCCTTCTGGGAATGGCACGCTCCCTGTGAGCTGCCAAGAACAAGAACATATGTGTCTTAACCTGAAAAACCCTGCAACCTTCTCAACAATCATCCACAATTTTTCTGTGTCTAGTCCATTGGGCTATGGAGTCTCAATTACTTCACTAGATCTCTGCAATCTGTCCACAAATTTTCAACTATAAACCTGCTAGTAATTCCTTGCATTCATTGGGTTATGAAGTCTAAAAATATGATTTCAAAACTTGATTCAAATCCTGCAACTCTGCTCTTCATTTGCAGCCAAACCACCCCTGCCAATAATGCTTTATATCTATTTGGGCATGAAGTCTTTATTTCAATATTGAAACCAACTACTAAATGCAAAACTCACACATAAAAACTTGAAATGCTCAGCCATGAGCTTATTCATCTAGGCTACCCTACTCTAACTGCTGCAAATAAGTGTTTCAGGTATATACAAATTTCCATAAAAATAATTCAAGCAACAAATTGCTTGACCCATCTTTATGTATACAACAAAGAACATGGAAGGAGAAGAAAATATACCACAAGAGAACTGCAAATGGCTCATGTTCACTGCTGCAAACCATGATGCCAAAATCTGTAATATATGACATTACTAAAAACCATGAGTCCATCCATATAGCAATTGGATCATAAAATTCATGTATGACCGTACCTTGTTGTTTAAATTCAAAGGAATGCTTTTCCTCATCATTGATCTTATGAAATGGATGATCATGAATGCCATTTCCAAATGCTGTAAACTCATGTATTGACTGCTCAACAACTGATTCCAAATAATTAGCAATAGGGTCATAAAGGTCATAAAGAAAAACCTCTTTGAATTGATGATCTATCTTACTATGTCGCAGTTGCTGATTCCTTTCACTGATCTCAATGCTGAATGTAAACTGTTCTTCTTCGATCAAAGAAACATGCATGATGTATTGCTGATCTAAACCTTTCTACTCATCATCTTCCTTTTCATGTATGTTGTAATTTCCCTTTGTCTGCAAATCTAAAAGTTGAAGATTGTTCTCAGTATTTACTACAGATTCAACTCTGTCACATGCTAAAATAAAAATCTGTTTATCATTTTTCAAGTTTTCAAATGGGACAATCTGATCTTCATGGCAATTTAAGATAGTAAATTAATTTGGTATAGTGTCAAAAACATCTATACTATGGATTCCATAGTGAAGATCATCAATGTCTCGATCACAATGAGAGGTATGCCTTATAACAGTATACTCTTCATGACTATCTGAATCTTTAGTCAATAAATGAAATTCATGACAACATTCAGGATATAAAAGTTCGGCTGAAAATATTTCTTTGCAAAACAAATGAAAGGTAGCATGAAAATCTGCCAAAGAGCTGATACTGGCAAGCAGAAGTGACCGGCACCAATCATGAGCGATCCCCTCTAAAGAAAACTTGAAGAGCTTGATCTGAACATCCTCATGCACAATTTCAAGCCGGTGAATAAAGTCATGAAAATCCAACAAGTATTCAGCTGGCGCTTCCCACTCTTCTCCTCAAAATTTGGGAATACTTCTTTCCCATTCATTTCTAGTAGGTACTGGATTAGGGAAACCAATAATATTTGAAAAATCACAGAAGGCATACCTCTTTGCTACGATTATGTTCATGTCATACCAGTGGAGTTGCCAAACAGATCCATCCTTCATGGAGTCGCCAGATAGATGATTACAACCAATTGATGTCTAGACTTTGTCTATCATCAAAGTTGGATCTATGTCATCTCCCAAGGAAGCCGAGCTTCGATCTCCTCTATCCGGCAATGGTGCCAATTTGTTATCACTCCAGGAAACTCTCCTAGGCTGTAAGTCAGAGATGCCTGGTAACTTAATCTTTTTGGAAACTATTTTCTCAATAATAGGTGTGGGTTTGGATCAAGATGAATATCTTAACCTCTGGATTGTATTCTCTAGACAGTCTTAACTATATTCATGCAACACAAGGCCTTCAAGAGCTATTGTCAGATAGGTTTGTATAACAAATGGATAAGAAAACTAATCAGTTAACCAAAACATACATAAACCATATATATGATGGGTCAACAGACTAGTCAAATATGCTTGTGATTCTTTCTTAACAATCAAAAGTAAGATGACAGTTACCATAGGATCATTAAACAGAGACAAAAGAACTAATTCCACTCATAAGCATAGACAAAGATGAAAGAAGGTCTGACAGTAACAAATGAAAGAAGCTTGTAGGCTGATATATTAAAGAAAGTGTCTTTCATACAAAACAGTAGCATATAGAACTCAAAATCCAACCTTTAGTTCATCTTCTATCTTTAGCTTTATAGCTTTACAATGTAGTTTTGAGATCCTAAAAGCATGGATCAGATATGCTAAAGATAGAAAGTCAAAATTTAGTTTTCAAAACATAAGGTATGGTCCTAAAAATGAGGTATGTCACATACCCACTACCATAATCAAACTTTTTCTTTGATTTCTCAACAATCAGGATCCCCGAAGTCCTATGGGGCTTAACGCAAGCTAGCTCTTTCTCTCTCTCCATTCCCATGTGATCGCGGGTCATGATCACATGTCAGATAATCGTGGTGCCTCTTTGTATTTCGCGCCTCGGCGCTACAGTGATGTCGAATCGTTCGACTCTGCAACCGCCAAACCCTGGCAGGGTTAGCAGCTGGCCAATAGGGATGAATCCCTACAGGGTTAGCAGATGGACAATAGGAACGACCCGGTCACGCGGGTGAGCGTAGTACAGGTGGTGAGAGGGGACACACAACATGGTGGGTGGCGTGATAGGAGATGGGTCCCACTTCACACGCCATAGCATTCTAGACCTCCCCCCCCCCATTAAAGGAAGAATGGCAAGGGGGGTCCAGAATTCGCCTGAATTCCATTGATCAAGGTGAATTGATCTTGACCGTTCCCAATCTGCATGTTTGATTCCAGACCACCCGCTAAAGGTAGAACAAAAAGGGGGCTCCGGAATGAAGCCTCAGCCATAGATCTGGGTGGGTTGACTTTGGCCATCAAAATTTTCTCGCCACTTACCCTAAGGTGCACTCATGCCCTGGCTTAAAGTTGACGTCTCTTCCCCACATCTGACGGTCATTATAGACCCTGAGATCCTCTGAAATAATCTCATCCGTTCATCGGGATTTATCATCATGAGAGTCCGAACTCTCGACCATGGGACTCCCGAATTCTCGATCCCCGGTTTCCCGATGCGGTTAATCTCTCAACAAGTAGCCTCCCTAAATCGGATGGTCCAGATCTATCTCGAGGTTTCCACCATGGAAAGTCCCGATCTCTCATCACCAGGACTCCCGAATTCATGATTCCCAATTTCCTGAAATGGGAAATCTCACGACACGTGGCCTCCTTAAATCGGATGGTCCATATATTATCTCGGGGTTTCCACAATGGAAAATCTCAATCTCTCATCACCAGAACTCCTGATTTCCCAAAATGGGAAATATCATGACATGTGGCCTCCTTAAATCAGACAGTCCAGATCTTATCTTGGATTTTCCACAATGGAAAGTCTCGATCTCTCATCACCAGAACTCTCGAGTTCTCGACTCTCGATTTCCCGAAATGCGAAATCTTACGACACGTGGTCTCCTTTAATCGGATGACCCAAATCCATTTCGGGGCTTTCGCCCTTATTCACTGGGGGTTTAACCCTCGGGTATCTCCTGACAGATCCAACGGCTGTCGGGTTTTCCAGCCGAGATCTGATGGTTCAGACAGGTTCTTAACTTGTGCATTCTCCCACGACTTCCTGGACGGGGAAAATTCAACGGCCCAGATGTTTTCATGGACCTTGGGGATCTACGATCCTTATCTCTTCGCTACCCACGAAGACATAGAAGGTCACAGGGGTATGGCACTTAACATCCTACTTTCTCCTACCAAATCCAACCGTCATGAGTGACCACAGATTTCCTCGATGGAATCTCGTCTATCTATTAACACCTATCAAGGTTAAGGTACTTATCTTTCCATCTTCTTCTTCTTATCTGATGGTTGTGAGTGACCACAGATCTCCCGATGGGATCTCGTCCGTCGATTTGATACTTATCATGGATTTCTTAAGGCCTTGCGCCTTCACGTCCTCCTTCCAGGTTCTTGATGATGTTTTCAAGGAGGGTATCTCTATGGGTAGGTTTACTCAGGGTACTATCTAAGGCAGATAAGGGTATCTCTCTCCTGAGAACTAGGCGTGAAGTCTGAATTAGATCAGCTTGCATATAAACAACAATTTAAGAGATCATAAGCCACATGTAGTCTTTCCATATAAACATACAACTACCGGTACTGATCAAGACACCATACAGACATTCTTATAATGAAGTCATTCACGATTTCATAGCTTATGATCATAAATGTCAACACACATATATTTCAAGATGTCAAAGGCAAAACACTTATTATAAAGTAACACCAGGGGTTATGCAACTGTTGAGAGGGGTGCTCGTTTCCACCCAACCGTAGGCTTAGCGACTCCCAACAGATTTATCACTAGCCACCCCCGAGTTGAGACCACGATGCTGTGAGACTACGTCTCTATTTTCCAGTGACCAAGAGTGAAGGTTACTCTCCTTCCTCTATGCTATCACCCACTCTACATATTTCTAGGGTTATCTTACTCCCCTCGCATCTTCCCCCAATCGCTTCTCCCTCACACCTTATTCTCTTGCGAGGTTTCGTGTGGCACGATTTCCCTCGTGATGGTCAAGCCTGATGGCTCTGTCGATGGGTGGTTCACCTCCCCATGCCTCATTAATTCCCGAGGATCCATCTACCTACCAGCCCGCGAGACATTAAATTCGGGGCCAACGAGCCGCTTTTGGTTCTCCGGGACAGTGAAGTCCAAATACGGTATTGATTTTCGGTGGAAGTTAACGCCACCTTTTCAGGTGCCTTCCACCGCCTCTTTGCATCCATCGTGGTCTCTTTTTCAAGATATCCCCTCTCAACAGTCCTACAATATAAATACATAAATTTATTCACATTCATCGACCTTTTCCACAAGGTCCATTCACATCACATATTCACATTTCTAAGTTTGCCACAGTTCTTGGCCAGTCCAGTTATTTTTACAAACTGGGGGAAACTGGGTGTTACAATTCCCTCCTCTTTAAAGGAACATCATCCTCGATGTTCTTATATTTTAACATGAATTGCATGTACAGAAGTAAATAAAATCGGATATGTCTGTCTCATGGCATCCTCCATTTCCCATGTAGCCTCATTTGGGCCAAAATGTCTCCACTGCACCTTTACCTGTGCAATGGTTCAGTTCTGGAGCGGGGTTTCCCTTCTTTCCAATATGCATTGGGGTTCTAGTAGAAATTCTCCCTTTGGTTCCACCTGGATCACAGACCAGTCAATTATATGATTAGCATCATGTACATATTTCTTTAATAATGAAACATGGAAAACATTATGTGATTTTACTGTGGGAGGAAGTGCTAGACGATAGGCTACAGGTCCCACTCTATCTAGAACCTCAAAGGGTCCACAATACCCAAGTGCCAACTTGGCACAAGCTCCCATTTTCATGGAACTCCTTTTGGGCTTAATTCTGAGATATACATGGTCTCCCATTTTGAACTCTCTTGGAGTTCTCTTTTGGTCAACATAACTTTTCTGTCGGTTCTGAGCGACCTTTAGATTTTGTTTTATCTAAGTCACTTGTTGTTCCATTTCTTTCAACATGTCGGGTCCAAAAGAAATACTATTTACAGGATTACTCCAACTGACTGGAGTATTACACGACCTACCATAGAGGACCTCGAAGGGACTCATCTTTAAGGATGCTTGGTAGCCATTGTTGTAGGCGAATTCTACCAATGGTAGGTAGTCTTCCCATTTCCTAGGTTGATGCATTACATGCATCCTTGACATATCCTCTAATATTTGATTCACTCTTTCTATCTATCCATCGGTTTGAGGGTGATAGGCGGTGCTAAAAAAAAAATTGGTCTCTAAACCAACCATAAGTGATTTCCAAAAATTGGAAGTAAATTTTGTGTCTCTGTCAGACACTATCTCTTTCAGCATACCGTGTAGTCTGAATACCTCTTTCATGAATACCTGGGTTATATCTATCACCTTGCAGGTGTATTTGATGGGGATGAAATGAGCAGACTTGCTCAGTTTATCCACCACTACCATAATGGCATCATTCTGTTTGGTTGAAGTTGGCAATCCAGTGATAAAATCCATGGAGATGGTTTCCCATTTCCATTCTGGGATGGGTAAAGGGTGTAATAGTCCTGTTGGGTGTCGATTTTCTACTTTAACCTGTTGGCACTCTATGCATTGGGCCAAATATTTGGCTATGTCTTTCTTCAATCCAGGCCAATAAAATTATTTCTGGGTGGCAGTGATCATTTTCTGGTATCGTGGGTGACCAGTATATGGTCTTTTATGTAGTTCATCCATAATGAACCTCTTCAAGTCGTCACAATTTGGAATGTATAGTCTATCTCTGTAAGTGAGAAGACCTCCTTCGGTCATCTGGTAGCCTTCATATTTTACTCCAGAGGGTTCTTGCTGTAGGTACAGGGTCACAGTCTGAATGAAGGGATCTATCTCTTGTGCATTTCTGATTTTGTTCTTGACATCTGTCTCGCAGGTACTCACTGCTGCCAGGTGAATTGTTCTCATGTTTTTGCTAAGGGCATCAACCACCCTATTTTCTTTCCCATTAATGTGTCTGATTTCAAAATCAAATTCGCTAAGGAGGGCCATCCATCTAGCTTGTCTGGCATTGAGCTTTGGTTGGTCAAACAAATACCGCAATCCACAGTGATCTATCATAAGTACAAATTTTCTTCCCAAGAGGTAATGCCTCCACATTTTCAAGGCATGCACTATGGCAGCCATTTCTAGATCATGAGTCACATAGTTGACTTCATGTTCGTTCAATTTTCAGGATTCATAGTAGATCACACTTCCTTTATGCATAAGGACTCCTCCAAGCCCTTCCTTACAGGCATCTGTGCACACAAGGAAGTCATCTTTTGGGTCAATGATTTTCAACACGGGTGCATGGGTCAGTAGATATTTTAGGGTTTGGAATCTTTCTTCACATTTCTGTGTCCAGAGGAATTTTGTCCCCTTCTTCTGGAGGGCAGTGATTGGACAACCAATCTTGGAGAATCCTTTTATAAATATCTTACAGTATCCTGCTAATCCCATAAAGGATATGATGTCTGAAACATCCTTTGGGGTAGGCCATTCCATGATAGACCTGATCTTGTCAGGATCTACTTCTACCCCTTCCTCGGATAGAACCTTTCCCAAGTAATGTATTTGCTTCTGAAAGAAGTCACATTTGTTGAATTTAGCATAATCTGATGCTCTCTTAGCACTTGTAGCACAAGTCTAATATGCTCTTCATGTTCTTCTATGTTCTTAGAGTAGATTAATATGTCATCAATAAAAACTAGTACAAATTTATCTAAAAATTTACTGAGTACATTGTTCATTAAGCACATGAAAGTGGCAGGGGCATTGGTTAACCCAAATGGCACTACCACAAACTCATAGTGACCATATCGTGTCTGGAAAGCGGTTTTATGGATGTATTCACCCTTGATTTGAACTTGATGGTATCCCGACCTCAAGTCAATGTTTGAGAAAATAGACGCACCTCCCAACTGATCAAATAGATCATCGATCCTGGGCAAGGGGTACTTGTTCTTTATGGTTACTTTATTGAGTTGTCTATAATCTATGCACAGTGTAAGGGTGCCATCCTTCTTTTTCACAAATAGGACTGGTGCTCCCCATGGGGACACGCTGGGTTGAATATAACCCTTATCCATCATTTCTTTCAATTGCAATTTGAGTTCCACTAACTCAGGTGTGCTCATCCGGTAGGGTGTCCTAGACACTGGCACCGCTCCTGGTGCGAGCTCTATCGAGAAGTCAATGTCTCTTCTCGAAGGTAGACCTAGTACATCTTCCGGAAACACATCTCTATATTCTCTCAGGATAGGGTGATCATCAGGGCTTGTCTATCACCTTCGTTTGTTTTCAACACCTGTATTGCATATAGGGGACACCCTTTTCGGAAATACTTTCTCATTTGGAGGGCTGATATTTGCCTCACCGAGACCGGTTTTCGGATCCCTTGGAGGGTTATCCTTTTTCCTTTTTTTCTCACACATTCTACGGTTTTATGGTAATAGTCTAGTTTGGCTTTATGGGCGGCTAGCCAGTCCATACCAATCAACAGATCGTATGATCCTAGGGGTAATACGTTAAGGGTTGCTTGGGTGGGGAATTCACCCAACATTAACTGGAAGGATGGTATGACCTCTGCTACCCTTCTTTTGGTGCCAATGGCTAACTGTACCAACCATGGCTTGGTTTGTTTTTGTGGCTGTAGTTTACACTTATCAACATATTTAGGGGCTATATAACTCAAATTTGAACCAGGGTCAATCAAAACAGACACTAGATGGTTGAAAATCATACCTTCTATTTCCACCACTAAAGCTTGGTGGTCAGCTTGGTTATTATCCAATGCTGCATAAATCTGTGGCACACTCCTTGCCACATCATTGACTATGGTAGCTTCCTGAATGTTATAAACTTTTCGACTATTCTGTTGTTGGCGTGGACAATCTCTCAGGAGATGCTCTTCTCCGCAACCCCAACATTTCAAAGGTTCTCTCTTTGGGTTATCCACCTTCACTGGTATAGGTCTAGAAGTTTTATTTCCATCCGATGAGGTAAAGTTCTGTTGGAGTACACTCCGGGTTGGAAAGTTCATTATGGGGTTCTTCTTGTAGTTCTTAAATCCTGAGGATTTGATCCCCTTTTTCTGAAATCTCGAACCATTCTTTTGTTTCCAGTCTCCATGAGACTCTGCCCGATGTCCATATTGTTCATGACAATATGTTGCCTTTCGAATAGTGTCCTCTAAGATTTTTGGCTCATCAAATTCAATTCGGTTTCGGTATTCCTTGGGTAGCCCACTGATGAAGCGTTGCACCTTCGCCTTCTCTGCCTTGATGTAGGGTACATATTTCAATAATTTGAGGAATTTTTTGACATATTCCTCTATAGTGAGTTGCCCCAGCTTGAGTTCATAAAACTCTTTAGCCTTCTCGTCGAAATATTTTTCCAACAAATAATTCTTCCGGAAGTACTTCTCAAACTGTTTCTAGGACAGGTCCTCCTCATGGACCCCTTTCATATTCTTAAGATTTTCCCACCAGATGGAAGCTTTTATGTTCAGATTGAAAGTGGCCACTCGGGCCTTCAAATTCTTTGAAAAATCATGGACTCTGAAATATTTCTTCAATCCAAGTAGCCAGGCCTCGACTTCCTCTCCCTTCTTTATCTCACCGTCGAAGGAGGGAGGTTTGGCATTTCTGAATTCCTCAAATTTATGACCCTTAGAAGTCTTTTGCTTCTTCTATTTTCTTCGAGAATAGGAACTGGTCCTGCTGCTGGAAGAGCCTTCTAAATCGCCATCTTCCTTCTCAGAGGAATTGTCTGGAACTGGTCCTTTACCTCTAGGGTGGACCTTCCTTGAGGTTCTCCTCTCAGTATGGCCACTGACATGACCATGTTTCTGCATCTCAGGTTCATGCTTCATTTTTCACTTTAGGTCGGATAAGATCTGCAGTAAAAATGCATTAATTTCAGTTTGCTTTTCTTGTTCTTTCATCATCCTTTCATTGTCAGCCTTGCAGCTTTGCAATTCAACCATGAGACTCCTCACAGTCTTAGCTAGATTTGGAGGGGCTCCTATTGTTCTTCCTTTGTCAGACTCTTCGTCTCTATTGTGGGATCCTTCTCCCACCTCTTGGTGAGTCACCATTCTTTGCATTTGTAAATTCCCATGGTTGATCGTCCGCTTGGGTGAAAAGACAAACGTTGGTTATTAGTAAAGAGTTAGATACATTTTATAACCTACGCACAAATTCATAACTCTTTCACATTCATACACAGTCGGGTTCTTGTTTCCAATTTTTGATCCTGGATAAGAGAGTTAAGTTAGGGGGTTACTCCTCTTAGGAGTGATTCAAATGGAGCTTATGCGCAACTCGTTCTTGAGCCCAATCAGGCCGAGTGTTGTCACCATGCTCTGATACCACTTTGTCACATACCCACTACCATAATCAAACTTTTTCTTTGATTTCTCAACAATCAGGATCCCCAAAGTCCTACGAGGCTTAGCGCAAGCTAGCTCTTTCTCTCTCTCCATTCCCATGTGATCGTGGGTCATGATCATAGGTTATATAATCATGGTACCTCTTTGTATTTCGTGCCTCGGTGCTATAGTGATGTTGAATCATTCGACTCTGCAACCGCCGAACCCCGGTAGGGTTAGCAACTGGCCGATAGGGACGAATCCCTACAGGGTTGGTAGATGGCCAATAGGAACGGCCTGGTCACGTGGGTAAGCAGAGTACAAGTGGCGAGAGGGGACACATGACACGGTGGGTGGCATGACAGGAGACGGGTCCCACTTCACACGCCACACCATTCCTGACCCCCCCCATTAAAGGTAGAATGGCAAGGGGGGTACGAAATTCGCCTGAATTCCATTGATCAAGGTGAATTGATCCTGACCGTTCCTGAGTTGCACGTTCAATTCCGGACCCCCCTCGCTAAAAGAAGAACAACAAGGGGGCTCCAGAATGAATCCTCAGTCGTAGATCTGGGTAGGTGGACTTTGGTCGTCCAGATCTGCTCGCCACATACCCTAAGGCGCACTCGTTCCCCGTCTTAAAGTTGACGTCTCTTCCCCACATCTGACGGTCATTATAGACCCTGAGATCCTTCGAAAGAATCTCATCTGTTCATTGGGATTTATCATCACGAGAGTCCGAACTCTCGACCACGAGACTCCCGAATTCTCGATCCCTGGTTTCCCGATGCAGTTAATCTCTCGACATGTACCCTCCTTAAATCGGACGGTCCATATCTGTCTCAGGGTTTCCACCATGGAAAGTCCCAATCTCTCGTCACCAGGACTCTTGAATTCGTGATTCCTGATTTCCCAAAATGGGAAATCTCATGACACGTGGCCTCCTTAAATCGGATGGTCTAGATATTTTCTCAGGGTTTCCACAATGGAAAGTCCCGATCTCTCATCACCAGAACTCCCGAGTTCTCGACTCCCGATTTCCTGAAATGGGAAATCTCACAACATGTGGCCTCCTTAAATCGAACGGTCCAGATCTTATCTCGGGGTTTCCACAATGGAAAGTCTCGATCTCTCATCACCAGAACTCCCGAGTTCTCGACTCCTGATTTCCCGAAATGGGAAATCTTACGACACGTGGCCTCCTTTAATCGGACGACCCAAATCCATTTCATGGATTTCGCCCCTATTGACTGGGGTTTTAACCCTTGGATATCTCCTGACATATCCAATGGCTGTCAGGTTTTCCAACTGAGATTTGATGGTTCAGATAGGTTCCTAGCTTGTGCATTCTCCCACGACTTCCTGGACAAGGAAAATTCAACGGCCCAGATGTTCTCATGGACCTTGGGGATCTACAATCCTGATCTCTTCTCTACCCACGAAGACACATAAGGTCACAGGGGTATGGCGCTTAACATCCTACTTTCTCCTACCAAATCTAACGGTCATGAGTGACCACAAATTTCCCTGACGGAATCTCGTCTGTCTATTAACACCTATCAAGGTTAAGGTACTTATCTTTCCAGCTTCTTCTTCTTATCTGACGGGATCTCGTCCGTTGATTTAATACTTATCAGGGATTTCTTAAGGCCTTGCACCTTCACGTCCTCCTTCCAGGTTCTTGATGATGTTTTCAAGGAGGGTATCTCTATGGGTAGGTTTACCCATGGTAGTATCTAAGGCAGATAAGGGTATCTCTCTCCCAAGAACTAGGCGTGAAGTCTGAATTAGATCAGTTTGCATATAAACAATAATTTAAGAGAGCATAAGCCACACGTAGTATTTCCATATAAACATACAACTACCAGTACTGATCAAGACACCATACAGACATTCTTATAATGAAGTCATTCACGATTTCACAGCTTATGATCATAAATGTCAGCATACATATATTTCAATATGTCAAAGGAAAAACACTTATCAGAAAGTAACACCATGGGTTATGCAACTGCTAAGAGGGGTGCTCGTTTCCACCCAACCGTAGGCTCAATGAATCCCAACGGATTTACCACTAGCCACCCCTGAGCTGAGACCACGATGTTGTGAGACTGCGTCTCTGTTTGCCAGTGACCAGGAGTGAAGGTTGCTCTCCTTCCTCTCTTCTATCACCCACTCTGCATATCTCCAGAGTTCTCTTACTTCCCTCGCATATGCCCCCAATCACTTCTGCCCCACACCTTATCCTCTTGCGAGGTTGCGTGTGGCACGATTTCCCTCACGCTGTTCAAACCTGATGGCTCTGCGGATGGGTGGTTCACCTCCCCATACCTCATTAATTCTCGAGGACCCATCTACCTACCATCTTGCGAGACATTAAATTTGGGGCCAGGGAGCCGCTTTTGGTTCTCTGGGCCAGTGAAGTCCAAATACGGTATTGATTTTTGGTGGAAGTTAATGCCACCTTTCCAGGTTCCTTCCACCACCTCTCTGCAACCATCGTGGTCTCTTTTTTAGCATATCCCCTCTCAACAGTCCTGCAATATAATTTCATAATGTTATTCACATTCATTGACCTTTTCCACAAGGTCCGTTCACATCACATATTCACATTTCTGAGTTTGCCACATTTTTTGGCCAGTCCAGTTATTTTTACAAACTGGGGGAAACAGGGTGTTACAAGGTCAAATCCACATTCGATGGTCTTTGAATCTTGTAGAGTCCCTGTGCAGTGCAGAATAGCCTTCCAAGGCAGATTGATGACTCTTCCAAGAGATAAAATTCGAATTTGCTGAGGTGTGCAAAAACCCTGATTTTATGCCTTTGAAAAAGGTAACAAAAATGATTGAAACACCTCTTCTTTCCATTATCCATCAAAAATAGCTATTGGATCTAACTTGATAATTCGACAAATGTCCATTCGAAGAGGTTTCAAACCATTCCAACTCAAAAAATCCTGATCTGGGCAAAAATTCGGTCATTCTCACAGTGACAGGCTTTCGGTGGTTAGCACTATAAAAAATGGGTTCTTTAACTACCGAAAGGTCTGCTTTCGGTGGTTAATGAAGGAAAAATTCAGGGCTAGTTAACCACCAAAAGTGCAGGTTTTCCAAAAATAAACTTCCTTGGGAAAAATCAATTTTCCTAGCCATGGAAAGACCGTTTCACATGCTCAAATAGTCAACTGACAACTAGACATCCTAAGCTTTCCAAAAAAACTTTCAGATATGAATTTGGAGCTCGGGAAGGTAGTCAAAAGTTCCCTTCAATATTAGGCATCATTCTTCAAAAAATTGCTAGTGCGTTTGATCGCTAACACCTCCCATTCTAGGGGGAGTTCCTAGTCTTGCCAACTCATCAGCTCCACCTTCTCACACTCCTGTGAATGATACTATCTTAGGATCAACTTTTCTCGGTTCCAATTTACTTGGGTCCACTTCCCAAGATCAACCATCCACCCACTCTCCTGTACAAGGAAGCGGGGGACACAGTTCTTCCCCAGGAGAAAGTACAACCCCACATAGCCCCCTTCATGGGTCAGGGACACACACCACTCACACCATGGGAAAAAAACCTATTTTGGGGTCAAGCATGGAAAATATTCCCATCATCACTGGAACTAATCCTCCACCACAGCCCTAGATGCCATACTTGGCTTCCCTCAACATACTGGATCTGGATAAACTCACTAATGATCCCATGTTGCATGACCCCACATGGCCTGCAATGCCTACCAAACTACCTTCAGACATTCCCAAGTTTGAAGGAAAATCTAGAGATGACCCAACCAACCATATCATGACCTTCCACTTATGGTTCTCTTCAAACAACATCATGGACAACTCTGTCTGATTAAGGTTATTTTAACACACACTCACTTTCCCATCAGCCAAGTGGTATGTAGAAGAAAAATTTGGGTCCCATACGACCTTTGAATCTTGGCCAAAGAATTTTTTACCTTCTTTCAACTACCAATCCATCATGACAATGGTATCAAACTATTCTTAGAGTTTAAGCAAACCTCCACTACACACATCGCTGACTACTTTCACGAATGGCGTCAGCGATGTTGTCTATGAAAAGTAGAAGCCACCATGCAACAATGCCTTAATTGGTTTCTCAAATCCCTTGTGTCCCTCCTTTCTAAAGAAGTGGTCGCCACCTTCCCTTATTTTGAAGAAGAATCCATCAGTAAGGCCCAACAGTTCGAACTCATTTACTCACAGTCAGGATACTTATATACGGTATTACCTAACACCCCGAGACCCATGCCATTTGGCTAGGACAAAACTAGGATGTCTCACTCCCCAAATGGATTGATTGGTACCACGACACACCACAATCCATACCCCCCACAACCAACTACGTATGGTACACCACCATATCCACTGATATATGAAGGAAATCCTTACTATCCCCCTCCCCCTTATCAACAGACATACCCTATTTCGCTTCCTCCACCAGTAAGTGGACCCTCGTCGGCACTCGTGACGTGCCCAGTTGTTCAAACTAGTTTTGGAAACGCCTCTACCTCTTCTTACACCCTAAGCACTAGTGAAAGTGCCACACCTTTCTATGTACCCTACGGATCATTACCACAACATAATCTGTACTTCCCATTTCCTGGTCCTCCCCAACCCATTGCTTCCACACAAGGATAGCCACATGCTGGGGTTAATTTTGTTCATCCCTCTCCCATTCATCAATATCAAAATTTTGAACAACTGAATATGGAAAATCTAACCCATCAGTCGAACAATGCCAAAAAGAAAGGAAAACACTAAAACAATAATAATCTAGGACCAGGAGGGAACCAAAATCACCCCCAACAGAACCAACCTGTTGGGGGCAACCAGAGTCAAGGGAACCAGAACCCCGAAGGGGGTAATAACAACAAACACCAAGGGAAGAATAACAACAATCTTAGGAAAAAATTCCCCTGTTCCCTTTGCGAAGAGTATGGCCACTATACTCACCATTGCCCCCAAATAACTAATTTTAAATAGATGAAAGAATCCAGAAATAGACCACGTCCCCTAGCACCGCCTGCCCCCCAATAAGCCCCATAAAAGTATGTACAACAACCACCCCCTGCCATACTACAAAACCCCATCCCCCACCAAGGGGTGATGAACACTCAACAGGAGATACATCCTGCCCCACCCCAGATGGGACAGTATCCAAATCCTAGAAACCCTGTGGATTGCACTATCCTACTCACTAGTGAAGAGGAAGTTCTTCTACAAACATGCAGTCATCAAGACAACGCCCCTCCTGAATCTTCTCCCAACACCTCGGAAGAACCCCTAGTCACAATTGGACCATATTTGATGATTCTGCGCCCTAATACGGAAACACCCCTTCATATTCCTCACATTCCATTACGAAGGAATGTTAACAACCCTCAGGCTAGGGCGGCTCACAATTACAGTCTGGTCGATGACTTGGCACAATATCCTGCCGCCATGTCAGTCTTACAAGTACTTAAAACTTGTTCCACTAAATGGAAGTCATTACTTTCCTCCTTGGGGGTATTCGACCCTATCGATACCTGACTCATCACATTTGATCTCGATAGCAGAGAACTCACCTCCCCTCTCTTGACTCTTTTCAAATACCAATTAAAATCCAGAACATCACAATCCATCGATGCATCATTGATGAAGGTGCATCTACATGCATCATGTCCAAATCCGTATGGAAGAAACTTGGCTCCCCTGAACTTATACCATCCACCATTACCTTAAGATCTTATGACAGACGACCATATTCTCTCAAAGGGCTCTTCCAAAATGTCCCTGTCTAACTCGAGGGAAAAACCATTCTTATTGACATTGAGGTTATCGATGCCTCACTTGATTACAATATATTTTTCGGTCGTAGCTACATGTATGCTATGAAGGTAGTTGTCTCTTCCGTGTTTCACACCATGATGTTCCCTCACAATGAGAAGATCATCACTATTGACCAAGTGTCACATTACGAGCCCAATACTTCCTCCAACATTAATAATATCCTACCCTTGGTTCACACTAATCCCGAAGCCTACCCACTCATCAAAATGGGTCCCAAAATTTTTAAGGAAATATGCTTGCTAGGGACATACCATGGAGCACCCCTGCTCATACATCCCTCAACAAAAGTATGTGTCATCTTATCCAATAGAACATAAACTGGAGATACCCTTCCTCCCATAGAGGCTTCATTACTATCTGACATCCCACTAGTCGTAGAGATCCTCCCTCAGGAATCCTTTGAGAACTCTCCAGCTCCCCCTATTCTTGATTATACCCTCCCACAGGGCCACATTCTAGTTTGGGAAATAGTCCCCCAAGACATTACCCAAATCTCCTTCTTTTACCCCTCGCCGGGTGTATAAGATTTCCAGGTAGCCACAATGCTTACCCTTCCCAATATGGTGTTGGAAATTCCTATATGGTATCTGCATCCACCTAAGATAGTCCCTCAACCATCCCTCCCTCCCCAAAAAGAAGGAATCCCGATCCAGATTCCAATACTTACCCCCACCATCCCACCCACACCTCCACTCCCTAACACCCCTACTATAGATGGGGGTAGACGAAAGAAGAAAGAGCTTGTTGCTCCACTTCCACCACACATTTAGCCTCCTTGTGCACTATGCGAGAAATATGGACACCCCACCAATAAGTTCCCTCATCTCCATGAGATATGCAATTTAATTCAACTCCCACGGGCACCGACACCACTCGTCACTCCCCCCAGTGCTACCTCTGCATCCCTTAACACAGGTAGAAAAGGGTTGCAAACCAAATTCGCATGTGCCATCTATTCTGAGTATTTCCATTACACCCACCATTGCCTGACGTTACCTCAATTTCGACACACACTAATGGCAGTCCACTAGAGCTTCCAACAAAAACCTCTTTCATCTGCATCATCTCCCACACATGTCAATGACATCCACTATGTCACGACCTCTATCAATGAATGTATGTGATTCCCTTGCTCTCTCTGTGAATCACTTGACCACTTCACAATAACTTGACCTCCTACAATCATTGAGTATCAGTGTCGTCAATTGGCCCTTATTCCCAATCCTACCATCACCCCACATCTGGTAACCCCGGTAATTCTCCCTACTCCCTCTCCTGATATTGTTTATATCTTATCCCCCGATCCTGAGGGACTTCCCACTCCTCCATGGTTCATCGATAGTCTAGAGGAGGATTTTCCCCCAATTCTCTAGTTCATTTCTCCATGGAAATTTTACGCCCGACCACCATTTTCAACCCACAATATCGCGATATTTGGTTTATGTTAAGTGAACCATCACAACCTCCTTGCGATATCCCCTCTACATCGTCACCACCAACAAACAACCACACGGTGAAAGTCACCAATTATCTTCCCCTGGATCCACTATATTCTCAACAGTTCCACTGCGACAAAGACATCCTTGATGAATTAACTACCCATGATTTCCCATGGGATGCGCTCCACCATAGAGTGCTCTTTCTTTCACAGGAATCCTTCGTGCCTCCTAACCAAAACCCCATTTACGCATTCGAAACCAAAGATTTTCTCCCATAAATGCATATAGATTGGTTCAATAACACTATCCCTGCCCCCGACACTTTTGAAGAAGGCAATATGGCCAATATTTCCCCCACCGTCAAAATCAATATTTCCGTCAAACTTAGAGTCATAGAGGAAATCACCATTGGCACTGCATGCTCTCCTGAAGAAATTACATCCTACAAAGCTTTCTTCCAGGAATACTGGGACATTTTTTCTTGGTCATACACATAGATGCCTAGCCTTGATCCCTCTATTTTCGAACATCATATATACACATGGCCTGATATTACCCCTATACGACAAAAGAAACGTCCATTACATTTGTCCAAAGCAGTGGCCATTAAAGACGAAATTGACAAATTACGTGTTGCAGGGTTCATATACCCCATTGCATATACGTCATGGGTCTCCAACCTCGTCCCCGTTAATAAAAAGCATGGAACTATCCATGTTTGTACAGATTTTCACAATCTTAATCACACTTGTCCCAAAGACACTTTTCCAACACCCTTCATCAACCAAATTATCGATGATTGTGCCGACCATGAGGCTTTTTCCTTCATGGACGGTTTCTATGGCTACAACCAAATTCATATCCACTCAGCCGATCAATACAAAACCACATTCACTACCCCTTGGGGTAAATTTTCATATCATGTCATGCCTTTTAGCCTCAAGAATGCTGGAGCCACTTTTCAACGTGCCATGACATACATTTTCCATGATCTGGCTCCAATCATTCTAGCCTACTTGGACGATCTCACCGCTCGATCCTAGAAATGAACTCAACACCTTGATGACTTACGCATTGTCTTCCAAAGGTGTCGTCAATACAATATCCACTTGAACCCCCTCAAGTGCGTATTTTATGTCACCGATGTTGTGGGGAAATTATACCCTACGGACTAACAAGCTAGGGCTTAAACTTGCATGCAGATCATGACCCTTAAGAAATTACTTTTAACCTTCTACCCCAAA
>ML783985.1:249255-267659 GCA_009831015.1 Picea engelmannii
TCCAAGGGCGACTCATGATGCTGCCAATAAAGAAAATACTTTTCCCATCCTCTTTTTGGGGTATATTTGATTTTTTTGTTCTTTTTGTTGATTTGGAAAAAAGAATAAAGGAATATTACGTTACAATGGAGGAACGAGCACAAAAAACATACAAGCTCAAGGCACAAGGACAAGACTAATGTTCTAGGAAATGATACTCGGGAAAAATCCTCCAGTGGCCAAAGGTGTTAAGATGCAATGACAAACTGTTACTAGGCTGAAAGGTAAAGGATGCAGATGCGGTTGATAGAACACACAATGGTAACATCCTTTGATGTAAGTTTAACGAGCCCAGAAAAGGGAAGCTTGGTGATTTTTCATGTTTAGAGAGTCTGAAAAAGCATAAAAGGAAACTCCATTGGGGTACATTTTTCGACAATAGTCTAGTCGGTTCGAAAAAGGGGTAAACTAGCACCGACTAGACGTCAATTTAAAACCATTTTAACGAGTGTGACAAGGACAAGATCACTCGGCTATTTTTTCAATTTTAAGGAGTCTGAAAAAAGCTTAACTATGGACTCCGTCAGGAATATCCTTCTGGACCATTTTAACGAGTGTGAATGAATAAGGTCACTCGACAATCTTTTCAATTTTAGGGAGTCTGAAAAGAGCTTAACTATGGACTCTGGGGGGGTTTCTTTTTCCTAAGTTTAGTCCCTAAGGCCCGAAAAAGGAATAAAATTATACCTGAGGATACTCTTCTAGAGAATGGACATTCCATAGAGTATTCCTTTGTTCATACAGTTGACCATCCAGACCGAAAAAGGGGTAAACTACCGCCGGATAGACGTGACTTCAAATTTCAGTTTAACGAGCGTAAAGGGTCACAAGATCGTTCAACAATCTTTTCATGTTTAGAGGGTCTGAAAAGGGATTAAAAGGAGACCCGTTATGTTTTGGGAGTCCGTAGGGTAAGTCAAAGAGTGAAAAAGACCCATGCAAATGAGGCTCAAACTCGTATTCAGGAAAGAATATACGGACTCCCGAGCCTACTATGTTGTCAAAAGTGGCATGGATACCATAATGCAACCAGGAACTACTTAGGGCATCCATGTTTTGGTAATATCTACCACCAAGTTGCGACACTTCTAGAGCTGATATGACGGTTCCGTGTCACAACCGGGTGGGATCGATCCTATATCATAAGAACAAAAGGCAACGAGATGCAACAGTGGGGATGGAATCCTACCCTATATGCTCAAGTTGATTTTTGAATTTTTTTTTATGGATCGTCCGTATATATATATTTTTTATTTTTTGAAACTCAATAAAAAAATGTCCCAATACCTAATCAAATCCCTCCCATATAACTCCTGAACCCCTCAAAATTGTTTTTGGTATAAAGAAACTAATAAAGGGGCCCCAAAAAAAAAGTGACAAAAAGAGGCCAAAAAGTCTATAAATAGAAGTTGGCAGCTCATTATCACCATTGCTGATTTGGAAATTGACTCTAGAGCCAAAAGACCCCCTTTTCCAAAGATCGTGATTCCCGGAGCTATAGTGGACGAAACGGACTTCTGCTTGGACCAAGTAAGTACAAACTCCCCTATCTTCCATTTCAATACTTCATTTGATGTTTGTTTGTGAGTTTGGGGTGGGCGTTGACCTCCAAGTGGTCGGCCCTAGGCAAACGCGGGCTACCCAGGGACAGCCCGCGGGTACCCGCGCGCAGAGCTAAAGCTGCGCGTGGGTACCTGCGACTGTCGCCTCGACAGCCCGTGGGTGCCCCCTGCATGGTGGAAAAAATGTTTGAATCAAGAATTAACTCCCCCTTTTTCCTTATGTGTTTGGAAGGATGTATGTTCATTGGAGAGAGAGGGAGCACGAGGTTGCCAATGAGGCAGTGGCTGCAGATCCGAATGTTATGGCCATGCTGACGCAGTGTGGCTTGGTAAAGTTTTTCCTGTGTCTGTTTATGCACGCTCAACTCCAGCTACTGAATGCCTTGGTTGATTATTGGCACCCAGATACAGAGGCCTTTATGATAGAGGGGCAATCCTTGGTGCCCACCACCGAGGATATTTACTTTTTGACGGGCCTCTCAAGGAGAGGGGAACCCGTCAACTTTCAGACTTTTCCTGCGGGGCCGATCAAAGTCTCGGAATTGATAGAGGAGTACTGTGAGGTTGGGACCGATCAAAGATCTTCCTCGGTTCTTGTGAGTAGGATTACCAGCCTCTCCCTCCAGACCATTTTATCACTCATCGAGCGGATTACCGGCTCTGCGGCCGTGCATCAGGCTTCACGCGCACAGATGAACTGTGCAATTCAGTGCATGAATGCACAACTTTTTGACTAGAGTACCACATTACTGGCAAGCATGACAGGTCAGTTGACGGCTTGCAGACAATGAACGCATAATAACTTCGGGTTTGGGACCATCTTATGTTCGTTTTTCTTTGAGAGAGTTCCATGTTTCAGTCCTCGATTGACGGTACGAGGACATCTGGCTACTTTCCTCGTAGTGTGCAGATGGGCAGCGTTGCTACCAAGACAGGGTGGTGGAAGGACCATAGAGGCCTTCAATGATGACTTTTTTTCCTGGCTGTCATGGCAGATCCCAGCGATTGAGGATTACCCATATGCAGGGATCGACTTTTTTAGAGATCCAGCGATACCATTGCCTCCTGGTGAGGAGCGAGGGGAGATGGGTAAGTCTCCACCTATCTAGTTTTTTTTTTTTTTTTGCATATCTAATTTTTATGTCTTTTGGATATATATATATATATCATGTTTTCTTATAACAGAGTTTTTGATGGGTGAACATTGTGTTGCGTGCAGATGTGGGACCCGTGCGACCTGCCAATTATGCATGGAACAGGCGCCGCCCACGACTAGAGGTCACAGCTGCTGCCGCCAGGGGAGCAGCAATAGCAGGGAACCTCCCAGCAGGAGAGGTCGAGAGGGTTCTTAGGTGGATTGAGCGAAACATCACTGAGCTCACTCGCATAGTTCCCATGACGGAGATAGAGGACTTGTCGCCCTCCATGCAGACTCATATTGTGGGGGTACCTCAAACATGGGTCCGATTGTTTAGGCATTTAGGTCAGGCTGTTTTTGAGTATAACAAGGCCCACAGGCCCTGAACAGACTTGTAGACTCTTATGTGCCATGAGCACTGACATGTATATATTTTTTGAGGGCATAAGCCCCAGTGACTCGTTATGGTTCCCACTTTTTGAGGCGCTTGCGCCCATCTATGTACTCTAAGGATTTTCGGATGGTTATATATGGTTTTTTACTTCTTTTCTGTGTCTTTATGGATTATGTGTGAAAAAATGTATTTACATGTGTATGATCATGATATTTTTATGTGTGAGCAAGATGCCAATATAAAATGTGATTAGCTAGAGTATCTGTGATTTGATTTAGACTCCTAGGAACATGAAAATATGTAATATAATCAAAGTTGCGTTCCAAGAGACGTACCCTAAGGAATCATCGGTGTAAGGTTGGGTCATGCACCCGGTATATTCTGTTTAGCTGTGACACAACCAGTTGAACGTCTAGATAGACCTGGAGACGAGAGATACCCAATGACAAAGCGTCACGAAGCAACTCAATAACTGCGCTATACTCAACAACATTGTTTGTGGTGTCACCTAAGCATATCCCTCCGGAAGATAACAACTGACCCTGTGGTGTGAATATTACCCAAGCTGCGGAGGCAAGCCTCCGCGTGTGTCGACTAGCACCGTCTGCATACCCAATGAACACCTCGAACTCACTTGACATCTGCCATAGTGACGAAAGATAACATTAATGACACGTCCATGACACGTTTTTCAAAAGAAATGTAAAATAGCACAAAGACTATACATATGTTACAAAAAGTTACCCACAGTGACCGTTCTATGAGTAATACTTCTTGAGGTAGATCCCTTTCCTAGGCTCTGCCAAAGCATTCCCTTCAAAATCGACCAAACAATAAGAGCCCTTCTTTAAAACCTCCTTAACAATGAAGGGTCCGAACCACATGGGTTTAAACTTTCCTGCCCCCAGGGGGTCCTTATCTTGGTCGTAAACCAGGACAAGGTCGCCCTAAAAAAAAACCCGAGGATGCACAAACCTATCATATTGACACTTGACCTTATGCTTATGAGCCTCGTTGGCCAGGGCCGCATCGCGACATTGTTCATCAAGCTTCTCAAGGTGTACTAACCGTTCTTCAAGTGGAGAAGTGTCTGGCAATAACTGTATTGCTAATTTCAGAGATGGAATTTGACATTCAATGGGAAAGACTACCTCCAGCCCGTAAACGAGTTGGAAAGGTGAGAAAACGGTTGCAGTCTTAACTGATGTTCAGTAAGCCCATAATGCCGAGTATAACATCAAATGTGACTTGGATTTGGCTGAGTTGATGGTTCGCTGTAACATTGTCTTAAGAGTTTTGTTAACAACTTCCACCTGCCCATTGGCTTGGGGATAGTAAGGTGAGGAATGTTCTTGCCATAACCCAAGATTTGATGTTAACTCGGACATCATTTGGTTCTGAAAGTGACTGCCATGGTCAGTGACAATCTCTCTCGGGACGCCTAACCATGCTATAATTTGGTTAAATAAGAAGAGAGATGTAGTCTCTCCATCATCTTTGAACGTCGGCATAGCTTCGACCCACTTAGTGAATTAGTCGACAACCACAATGATATAGCGGTAACCCTTGGCTGACGGGGGGTTGCAAGTAGTGTAATCAATCCCCCACTTACTGAAGGGACCGACGGTGATAACAAGAAACATGGGAGCTGGATGTGCCCTCATCTTCCGTGAGAAGATTTGGCATGGATGACACTTCTTGACCAACTCGATACAATTTTTAATAAGTGTGGGCCAGAAGTAACCTGCTCGTAAAATATTTTGGGTTGTTGCTAACCCAGATAAATGACCACCACAAGCTCTTGTATGACAATCGTTGAGCACTATGACAGCCTCCTCATGAGTGAGACATCGATGCAAGATACAGTCTACACCCCTCCGATACAACGTATCATTGAGTATGAGATAGTTCTTGGCCTGATGGTGTATCCGTCGACGCTCATCATGAGAAGCAGAGGTGGGGCACTTCAAATTCTAGAGATAGATCAGTATATCTCCGTACTAGGGGTCGGATGATTCAATCAAAAACATATCCCCTCGGATAGGCGATTCCTCAGGCACAATGTCACCTGACTCAACCGGAAGTTCTGAAATAAGTTCTGTGAAGACCAATGACTTCTTGGACTTTGCTAAAATGAAGTCTATGTCAAATTCTTGGAGGATGACCATCCATCTACTGATTTTTCCACCAATAACTCGTCGTGTCAACATGTACTGGAATGGATTTATGAAAGCTATGACGATGGTCTTGCGAAACAGAACATAGTGACGGAACCGTTGAATAGCATGAACTGCTGCCAACGCAAGTTTTTCGAGATGAGTATAATTAAGTTCCGGTCTTACGAGGCCTTGGCTCAGGTAATAGATCACGTATTCAGAAAATGAATCATCTTCCTGAACTAAAACCATGCCTATGGTTGACTCTGCGGCAGCCAGATATAATAGGAAATCCTTGTTATAATTCGGTGCCGTAGCAGAGGTGCAGTTGTAAGAGCGTGTTTCAATGCATCAAAAGAGCATTGCACTGCTTCATCCCAGAAAAAGGGAACATCTTTCTTCAGTAAACGCATGAAGCCCTTGGTGATTTCGGCATAGTTGGCGATGAAGCGTCGTAAGAAGTTTTCCTTGCCTTGAAGACTTTGAAGTTGTAAGATTGTGCGTGGGGGGGGGCAACTAGATTATCACCTCCACCTTAAGAGGATCGACCATGATCCCTGTGGTTGACACTATGAAACCTAACAAACGTCCTGACGTAACGCAAAATCTTCACTTGTTGGGATTCAAGCGAATCCTGAAGTAGCGACAGCGTTCGAAGATTAGTCGGAGGTGCATAGGATGATCCTTTCGCTTGCGAGAGCGTGATGCTAAATCATCTAGATAGGCCTCGACTATATGTTTGAGGTCATGAAATGCAAAAGACATGGCCTACTGGAAAGTGGCTCCAGCATTCTTGAGACCAAAAGGCATCTTGCTATAGGCGAATGTACCCCACGGACAAATGAATGTCGTTTTGTGTTGGTCCTCAGGTTTGATTTGGATTTGATTATAGCCTAAGAAACCATCCATGAACGGAAAGGCTTCACAACCAGCACATTCATCAATGATCTGGTCGATGAATGGGGTTGGATAATTATCTTTTGGACATGCCTTATTCAAATCACGGAAATCAGTACATACACGAATCATGCCTTGTTTTTTATCGACCGGTATGGGGTTTGACACCCACTGAGTCAAATGAATTGGGTAAATGAACCCTGCCTTGAGAAATTTCTCAACCTCAGCTTTGATGGCTGCTGCTTTCCTAGGATTAACTGGATGAAGTTTCTATCGAACAGGATTAGCATCAGGATACGTTGTGATTTCATGTTCCACTATTTTCGGATCGATGCCTGGCATTTCCTCATAAGACCAAGAAAAAACGTCGCGAAATTCTTTAAAAAGATCCGTGTAAATCTGAATCTCTTCGGGGGAGCAATCCGCTCCGATGAAGACATTCTCCACGACGCCAGGGTTGCGGGAGATGTTGATAGGTATCATGGCAGCGATAGTCGCCATATTGCCCTCATCGTAAATTTCCTGTGTAGCTAAGAGGTTAATGGGACATGGCTGATCTCCCGTCATGGTGATAGTGAATTCTCCTACCTCGATTCGACTTAACTTTGGGAGGAAGTATGATCTATGATGAAGATCTTCCCAAGGTTTTTCCGGACAAGTCATTGCTTTGATTACAGCTTCGTCCGAAGGCAAGACTAAGTCTAATGAATTGGTGGTATCAAGAGAACCCAGAGCCGAAATAGGCTCTGGAAGTGGATCCAACTCTTGTGTAGGAGTCAGATCGGGAGTAGCTGAAGCTTGCTGGACTAAAGAGTATGCTACTTCAACAGCTGACAAGGGCATGGACATGACGAAGTGCCCTGTCTCATCCATCGTGGCTAATGGGGAAGGAAGAATCCATGGATCCTCAAAGTTAGTCATGCGGAACGACGAAACATGGAAAATATCAGCCTTGTGGTGAGTTGATATAAACTTGACATCTCCATGAGGAGGTGGGTAATCGAAAGTACCCATCAAATATGGACACAAACCAACTCCTATGTTAACAACACTGGCTTGAGGATTATCTATCATGGGAACCGTGGATGCCCCCAAGGCTGGGTCAGGTCAAGAGAAGGACAACTGATCAATGGTCAGTATCCGGCCTTCATGTGGAAACAATAAGACTAGGAAAACTGTAGCGACCACCGCTTGCATAGCATAAGTTCAACTACGACCTAACAAGAGATTGTAGTCGATGGGGGCATCGACTACCTCTACTTCGATGCACACGGTCTTCCCCCTAACTACACAGGGAAAGAAGGAATGATGCCATGTGGTCGGAAAGAACGACCGTCAAACGCAGTGAGGAGAGTAGGTGATGGAGACAACTCAGGCTGACCAATGGCTTTCCAGCATGCTAATGACATAACGCAAGTCGAAGCGCCCTCGTCAACCACCGTGCGGAAGATATTTCGTGTAAAATTTTTTTTGGGATGAGCCACTACTATCTGAAACGCGACGTGGTAAGGCAGATGAGGTTTCAAGTCAGTTGCATCTAACATGATGGTACCCGGGTTACAAGTCTCAGTAGAGCCTAAAGCAGTCAACAAGGCTTTCCTTTGAGCAGGGCAACTTTGGAGGAATTCCAAAGAGGACATAGCACAAGGGGTTTGGGATAAATCCTTCACCACAGAGTAGTTCTGGGCGGCCCTTGCGTTTGGATTGTGAGAAGCTCTCTTAAACGCACCTTTTGGAATGTGCGTCATTGTTTCACCCAACGTCTTCTCGATCTGTAGAGGAAGAGATGGGATCTCGGCTTCTTTTCCCTTCTCAGAGGCACTTGGTTTACTATAGTCGTGCACTCTAGTCGTGATTAAAGCATCACTTTTAAACATGTATACGTTCATGGAAGAGGAATTGTTTGGGGGAGGGCAGGGTTCTTGGCTGCCCCCTTCGACACTTGTAGAGGCTTGATTTAAATTTTACCCACGCTGAAAGGGATTAGTCAACATGGCTTGCTATTGCTGTGTGACAAACTTCTAGGCCTCCGCAAGCCGAGGGCATAGATGGGTCGGGTGGTCTTCCGCACATAAGTTGCACGGATACCTCGCCTTCCTCTTTTTCGTGGTTCCCTCACCAGCATTATCAGTTGGTTTTTTATCCCCCTTACTCTTTTTGCGTTGTTTTTTCTTCCCTTCAGGCTTCTAGTTGGCCTTTGGGTTAGTCGTCTGCACGGAGTGTACTTCCGATGTTTGGGTAGGAGGGGCAGCCAAAGCAGTAGTCTGGCTAGCCGCTGAGTGTTGTATAGATAACTGTTGCAATTTTTTTGTCAATTGCTTAGCGGGCTTGGTTTGTGCTGAACAACCGATACCATCGGCATGTGGTCCGACTCTCTATCTGGTTTTATCCAGTATTGACCGTGGTGCATCTGGAAGGATGTTGTACAGTAAACCAGACTGAGAATAGATAAGCTCAAACTGTTGAGCCCTGATGATGGAATCTTCCTCAGAGAAAACCCCTGAAGTCACGACGTCTTTGGATAACTGCGGAACTAAAGACTTAAGGAACCACTCAAGAAGGAATGCTGGTGGGACGGGTACCTTGATAAGACTCTTTCGGCGTCGCCACTCTCGAATATGATCAGAGATATGGTCCACTGTCGTCTGCTCGAAATTGGCTAGCAACTCTGTGCCGGTGTCGTATCTTACAGGTAACTGGAAATGGTTAAGGAAAGCCATAGCCAGTTCACCAAAAGAAGAATATCGTGAGTGATCAAGATCTATGTACCATTTCGTGGCACTCCCAATAAGAGTGCATTGAAACAATCGCAACTGGACGGATTCATATTTCAGTGAGTTAGATGAACACCAAAGGTGGAAAGTAGTCACATGATCATATGGATCTTCGTTAGGCTTGGCCTCGGACTTTGGAATGTCCAAAGGCAACTTCGTTGGCATAGGAGGCCAACGCGGATCATGACAGATAGGATCATTTAACAACCGTGTCAAATATGGCAAGTGTAACGTCGCCAAGAAGGGTAGTTTAGGTTGCTGCTGATAGCCTGGAAAAAGGGGTCCTAGAGTTTGACTGGCACCAAGTTGCCAGGAAAAGTTTGGCTGCTGGCCCGGGTTCTGGTAGAAACCATGGCCCTGACCAGCGTAAGGGTTTTTCATCTGAGGAGACATCATTGGCTGATTCCCCATAAAGGACATAGGATGTTGAGCATTCATCGCGTTTGGTGGACTTTGGGAAGGATTACCCCATGCCAGTCCTGTTGGGAGAGGCATAGAAGTCTGTCCAGGGTTCCATTGACTATGGAAAGAATTACCCCAAAACGACATTCCAGAGGAAGGAATGGATCCTTGTCCTGAGTTCTAAGGTCCTGGTATATGTGCCCCCGACGCAGGAATAGTACCTTGTGCCATAGTAGACTGTCCAAAAATGGGTGTGCCCCCAGATGGGAAAGCAGTAGATGCGAAAGTGTTATTACCAAACATCCCGTTCCAAACAAACGGTGATGAACCTACCGGCTGAGTTTGCGCAGGTGTTCCTTGACTCCCGGCTCCAAATGAACTTGTGTGTGCAGGCTGCCTGGCGTATTGTTGATGCAATCCCCCAAGCGAAGGGGATGAAGGAGAGATATGACCTCCAGTGTAAGGAAAAGCATTGAAAGGGACAGGAATTCCCCCAAGTTGACCTTGCAGAGGAGCGTTTGAGCTCCCTGCCCCCAGACCCAAAGTCTGTAAAGTGGAGGAAGTGAGTGCAGGAATTGTACCTGAACTAGGCATACCGTATGAAAATGGAGGGCCTGTCGCACTAGGTGTGAAAGGAGGTGTGGCCGCCGCGATAGATGGGGTCGGTCCACTGTGCGACATAGTTGCGGCCAAGACCATGGTGGTCCGGACCATTGACAAAGGCAAGTTAGGAGAAGCTTCCCCTGTGGTAGCAATGGTGATGGGAATGGAAGAATTCCCAGAGGAAGTAACAACGTTTGTTGCCATAGTTGTATGAGGCACTGATAGGTGTTTGTAAAATTGAATTGGCACAATAACTTGCGGCCAAGTATCAGTGTTTGAGGTTTCAACCAATCCAAGATTGGCGGTCGATTCCTCCGGGAGTTGTTAGGGCTCAATGGTTGGGAAACCGGTTGCTTCGAAAGACCCTTGTTGGTCTAGCTTCCGCCTCAATGGTGGCGGGGGTGGATCTAGTATAACCGGCGGCAGGCCCAGAAGCCTTCGTGACCGGCGGAGCTCTGAATCCTCCACTGTGTGAGAAGATTCATGACATGCTAAGGTACTCTACACGAACAAACAGTAACACACACTAAAAGAAGCCCCTATGAGATAAGACAAGCAAACACTAACTATTTTGAAGAACAGTTACAACAACCAACACTAGAGCAACTTACCGGTGCAAGTGCAACTCGAATACGGAAGCACCCTCCGGGTATACTCTGCAAAGCGTGGCCCGATGTCTATCCTAGGTACCGTGGTATACCCCCGCAGTCACCCATGTATGTCCCTAGAAAAGATTGGCAACTAGTTTGCCAGCACGTGAACAGTCACCAGGCGGGTACAGTCGATAGTCGGGTAGACCACAATGAGTAGGGTATCAAGCTCGAAACCTGTCAAGGGTATCGAGAGCAAATGGTCTGGAAGACAACTGAGGACCTCGAACGGATTTGAGACCCACGAAGCTCCGTGGCAAATGCAAACGATGGAATCCCTCAACAAATCCTCGATATGTGTTCTCCACTACGCTCGGTCCAGCTTTGGAGGGGTTATCTCCGCTACCTTTCCTTACGCAACCTCGTGTTTAGCCCCTGTGTTAGAGGGGGGTCCTAGATAACTTTCCGTAACTGGACTTCTACACTCCCTTATGACAGACTCCAATGTTTGGTTTGAGTGGCCTTGGAGAATTTACTCTCCAACCTATTCCAAGGCCCTAGTCCCGAGCTAGTGTATGTACCCTACAAACAAAAAGTCTAATCATTTTTAATTAGCGTTGCTTTTAATGGTCTTTTTTAAGTCACAAGGTATGAAGGTGAAACTGATGGTGTGTAAAGACTCAAAGAAAAATGAACAAGAAATGCTTGGAAACAAAAACTTTTACAAAAAATGCAAAAACCAACAACTTTTCGACAAGAAAGACTTCTTTTTCTTTTTGAATTTTCTAAGATTTCATGCAGAAAAACATCAAGGAATTTCACTCAATCTGCGAGCTACTTATGCGCTAAATGTACTGCAAAACAACTTATGAAAAAAGACTTCTTCCTAGCTATTGATGCAACAACACAATCTTCAAACAAAGAAGAAAATGAAAAAGAGAATTTTTTTTTATTTAATTGCAAAATGAAGCAATAGAGGGAAAATGCCGACAAGCACAAAAACCAAGAAAACAAAATAAAATTTTGGCTTTAAAGCACAGATCGCAAAGAACCAGAGCAAAGACGCACAAAGGTAATCAAGAAAGCACCGATTCTAACACTTGTCTAAAAACCATAAAACAATATTTTTTCTTTTGTCTTTTCTATTAAAACATCAACTAATAAAAACACTGGCTAAGGATAAGAGGCCCTAACCTACTGACTACACAGCCCCAGACTCAAACCCCTGAGAGGAACACTTCTCATCATAGGAGGGGATGACTGCCCCACCCAGGCTAAAAAACAACCAATCAAGCCCGCGACTGTCACTGAAACAGCACGCGTGCAAACGCGTGCTGAGCTATAACAGCGCATGGGTACCCGCGGGCTAAGCCTAATCAGGTCATGGGTCTGTATAAAGGCTAAGAGAAAACAACACCCAGGTAGCCCAAACTTGAAAAGGGCCTCTGGTACCGACAACCAGGGTCTCTTAAAGGCTTGAATGCTTCTATTTTAACAGAAAAAGAAAATGAATGCAAAAGATAACAAACACAATAAAGAAGACTGCAAACAAGACAATGAACCCACAAGACCTAGACATGATCCAGAAAGCCCCCTGAGAATGTAAAATTCTGACAGGGAAGAGGAGACTGCCTCTCAAGCTTCCTGATTCCTACACACTACTAAAACCTCTGCAGCAAGCATTCAAACGCGGGCTACAAAAGGTTAGGGCACGGGTTACACGTGGGCAGACCTTCTGCAGGCCGCATGTACCTCTGTGTGTCCCGATAATGAATGTCAAGCAATAGTCAAGGAAAAAACTGGTATTGATAACCAGGTTCCCTGCTAGCTCTGACCTAACAGAAAACGAACAAACAAAGAAACATAAAATATAATTCTTTGAACTACCCAAGAACCTCTATGAAATCCGGAAACCCTAAGAGTAATATCCCCAGTGGAGTCGCCAATTCTGTTGTGGGGAAATTATACCCTACGGACTAACAAGCTAGGGCTTAAACTTGCATGCAGATCATGTCCCTTAAGAAATTACTTTTAACCTTCTACCCCAAACCTAAAACCCTTTTTCACATGCAAACATGGAAAGAACCGACTAACCTTTTTATTGACGTTTGGTGTAGATCCTCTGTTGTGCTTTATCTCCTTGCTTATGTTGCTCCTTCCAAAGACGATCCTGCAATCGAGACAAAAACACTACACATGCATGCTATTGTTCTATTAGAGGGTTAGAGATTAAGCATAAATCAAATAAAATATATAAGACTCGTACATTGGGACGGGAAAAGTATTCTTTATTAATCTCAATATGAATCAACTTACAATAATCATAGAGATCGGCCACCGTTCCTTGATCCTGATCCTGGGCTCCTCCTCTTCTTTGTCCTCCAACTGCTTTGCTTGAATTCTCCTAAAGATTGAGGAAAGGCTAAAGGGTTGGGACAAAACGGATTCGGCAGTTGGGCAGAGTTTCTTTTCTATGATTTTCCTCCTTCAAATAGTACCCCTACCCCTTCTTTTATAGGCTAGAAGGAGCTATGGTTTTGGACGAACTCTTGGCCATGCATGGCTGGGAGTTCCAGTTAACTAACCCAAAGCGTTTTGTCCCGTCGGCAACTTTCCTGTTTTTGTGCTTTGTTAGGTAAACGCGGGCTGTAGTGGGCTAGCCAGCGTTCCAACACGTGCAGTAGTAAGCCTGTCAGCATTCCAACGCACCCAGTAATGGGTTAGGGCTCGGGTTACTTGTTTTAAGAGGTTTTTTAAGAGCCTATTCAGCATGGCTTTGGAAATGAAGGGAAATGAGTTGGCCTGATGCCAGGTAAGCATGGATGGTGCAATTTAGGGTTATAACAACCGACGACCACCTCCTTGGGTTCATCGTTTCCCAACATGGCATCACAATGGACCCCCTCAAGGTCCAAGCCATCATGAAAATTGCCCCACCACAGAATTTACGCCAAATGCAGAGCTTACAAGGCAAAGATAACTTTCTACGATGCTTTGTCCTAGATTACACCACTCATGCACATGGCTTCCTTCGCTTTCTATGCCACGACATCCCATTTCAATGGGATGAACATGCCCTGTCCGATTTCGACGACCTCAAAGGAGCACTCTCCAATGCCCCGTTGATTAGTCCACCTGACTATGACCATGACTATATCCTCTACTTATCAACATCAGTCATTTTAGTAGTAGGAGTTCTCGTCCAATCAAGGGATGATGACTGTGAGCATGTCATTTACTACATTAGTAAGAATCTTTTAGGACCACCCTTGAAATATAATCACGAAGAGAAACTCACCCTTGCAGTTGTCCTCGAAGTTTATAAGCTACGCCATTACATTATGCTTCAAACTACCAAGTTCGTAGCATATTCCAACCCAATGCAATACTTTGTCAGTCATCGACAAATTAATGGCAAATTTTCCCGATGGATCGTCATCCTTCAGGAGTACGACCTCAAATTTTCAACACCCAAAAGCAAGAAATCCCTCATCCTAGCTGAATTCATTACGACATTTCCTTTCGATACTACTAGCTCTCCTGTCAATACCGAATTCCCCAATAAACATATATTTTTCATCCCCTTAGATGATCCTTGGTACGACAATCTCCTCATCTACCTCCAAACACAAAATTTTGGCCATCACCTTTCCCGATATGATCGTTGACGTATTTGACACCAGCCCCCCTGCTACCTCCTTATCGGTGATATCTTATATCGTCGATGGGTTGACACCATACTTCGTCGATGTTTGACCATCGATGAAGTAGATAGAGTCTTGAATGGCTGCCACAATGGCACACGCGGTAGCCACCTCTACGGGATGTCCACCGCCTAGAAAATCATTTGAGCCAACCACTTTTGGCCCACATTGTTTCACGATTTCATCCACGTTGTGAAGTGTTGTGACAAATGTCAGCTATACGCCAACAAAGAAAGGGAACCACTCGCTCTTCTCCACCCAGTCATTACTGCTAGCCCATTTTGCAAATGGGGCATAGAATTCATGACTTGCAACCCTCCATCCAGCAATGGACACAAATACATCATTGTTGCATTCGATTACTTCACCAAATGGGCTGAAGCCATGCCTACCTTCAACAACATCGTTGAAACTGCAACACATTTTTTCTTTAACCACGTCATCTCTCTCTTTGGAGTACCACTCCAACTAGTCTCTGATCACGGGAAACATTTCAAGAATGATATTTTCATTGAACTCTCATCCAGGTTAGGCTTCTCCCGTGAGTTCACCTCCCCATACTACCCTTAGTCCAATGGATAGGTAGAGGCGGTCAACAAGGTCCTCAAAACCATGTTGCAGCGCATGGTTAACAAACATAAGACCAATTAGCACCATATTTTGTTTTTTGTGCTATGGGATTATTGCATGGCAGTCAAAACTACCACTAGTTTCACACCATTTCATCTTGTCCATGGGGTCGAGGCTACTCTCCCCATTGAGTGAGAAATTCCCACCTTACGCACCACTATTGAGATATTACCTGACACTGCTCCAATGGAACAATGTTTTTTGAACTTAGATTCACTGGATGAAGACTGTTGGTGTTCATTACAGAATAATGAGGAAGCCAAAAAATGGTCGAAGGCCACCTTTGATCGCCATGTCAACCTTCGATCGTTCAATGAAGGTGACCTTGTCCTTACTTACGATATCGCCCACGATACCTTTGACCATGGCAAGTTTGAATCATTATGGCATGGACCTTAAATCATCCAAAATTTCCTCACTAAAGGGGCATACATCTTGGCCTCTCCAGAAGGCCACCCCCTCAAAGAACCCGTCAACAAGTTGTACTTAAATAAATTTTACGCCTGAGCATAGCCATTCTACACTAGGATTTTTCTTTCTGTACGCTTTTTGTGGAAGTTTTCAGTCTTCTTTTTCCATGACTTGCATCTAATCTACCATTTTTTATATTGAAAGATGCCTCCTCCATCGGCCTACCACATCAGTTATGTCAACGGAGCTAGCCGGTGGACACATAATCTCACTTGGGCCGCTTGGGCCCTCTTTTCCCCCTCACATGAACTGCTCCACTCCAGCGACATATGTTTGGGCTCAACAACCAACAACCAAGAAGAATACAAAATTGTCATTGGTCTCCTCGCTGATGCTAGTCATCACCATATTCAACACCTTAGCGTTTTACTAGATTCCAAACTCGTGGTCCTTCAGCTCAACAATGTGTATCGTGTCTGCGATCCTTGCTTCTTTTGCAAATACCTGCAAGTTAGACTTTTATCTCAACATTTTGATTCAATCACATTTACACATATTCCAAGACAATTCAATCAAATAGTAGATAATATGGCTAACCTAGTGTTAGATTGGCATTTATGACATCAGGATACCCTTACACATTCATAAACCATCATAAGTCTGTCACAGCATATAGATCAGACATCATAAAAAGCACTAAAAAAAATCAACACATGTGAACATCATGAAGATCTCAAAATATATATCCATCTATATCTATATATTGGTCAATGTGGCATCAATGTTTACAAAAAATTATACATATACAACATCCATAGGTCGGTGAACCACCTCACCCCTATATAGATACAAAACTAGTGTCACCACACCATATACAAAATGGTCTCGAAGGCCTATATAAATACAAAAATACATATATAGAGGCCCTCATGGCACCTCTAGAGCACAACCACCTAGTCCTCTCTCTAGAGGAGGTACCCCACCAACTATTGGTCCCTCAAGCCCTGGGGGAAACCGCCCAATCATCGCCGCCCCCACTACAGTTTCTCTGTGGATCAGGGTCTGCGACTCCACCGGAAGACCAATACACTACTCCAGGACCCCCTCATCCTGGATACACACCCACATCCCCTCGGGTACTCCCTGTAGTACCGCATCTAATCGACAAAGAAAATATGCAAACTCTCCCTCGATCCCTGCTAGAGGAGCACTCAAAGGCCCTGCACCAAGGTCATCGTAACGACGTCTCATGGCCTCTCTTTCATCCTCAAAGGGCCTTGCCCTAGCATCCTCCCTTCATCATCTCTCCCCTGCCCGCGACTCTCCCTGCGATGGTCACACTGGCCTCTATTGAGCCGACACTCTAACCAACTCAACCTCATGCCCGCAAGGTCCCACATATGCACACACGACAAAAAGATGATAGAATCAACATCCATATATACATAAAAAACATGTTATACTACCTAAATATCAAAACATCAAATATAACATCATACCTATGTGGTTGAACACCTCTCCCGGGGGTAGCACCATATCCAGATCATCCCATAAGTCCACCCCAAAATAAGGATACCGAAGTATGATCTGTGGCATCTGACGCCACACCTATGCAACCTCGGCCGTAAAATAGTGGCCACCCTCCCCACCACCATGATGAACCAATATCGTTGCCCACCACCTCAGTCAAGGCTCTCACACACCAGGTGCCCCTAGAAGTACTCTAGGGAACAACATCGACACCCTCTCCAAGAACCACACTACCAAGATATACCCAAAGGAAAACTCCCCCGAGTCAGCAACTCAACACCTGTCAATATTCCCTACCATCTTGGCATGCAACATCAATCCCCAGGCAAAGTGTTCACTGCTCAATTCCCTCTGCATAATCCTCAGTTGACCCCCACTGATCCACTGAGTCACGAGAGACCCATAGAATCTCACAATCATCACTGCCACACAACGATGCACAAGGGCATCCATCACCCCAATACTCACCACGGAGGCCGACATAAATCTCTCCCTCGAATAATACCTCCGGGCTAAGAAAACCAATTGCCCATCCCCGGGTAACACGGGCTCTGCCGGTAATGGGGTTCCTCGAAAAGGGAGCCCAGTTAGAAAATATACATCCTCCACCACAGTAAAGGCCACTTTCTCACCCCGCACCATGAAGTAATGTAGATCCGGACTCCACATCGAAATCAAGAACTGCAATAAGTACTCTTGTGCCCACACTAGTGAACACTCGAAAAACTTCAACAACCCACAAGCTACCAAAGTGTTCTAGACCGCTGGCTCCTCATCCCTCATTGCCTCCCTCAGGCATGACCAATCCCTCTCTCTCCAATTAATTGACATCATCTAAATGGTCACCTGCATCCACATATACAGTACTTGATTACCAATCACAACCCATAAAAACATCAAAATCTCCATAAAAGATAAGTTTTTACACCCTTCACCTTTGCCTCCATGGCGCGACTATTTTCCCCACAGGAGCACACATATGCGCGCCTATTCATCCCACAGTCATGCACACATGCGTGACTGTCGGTGATATGGGAGCGCACACATGTGCCCCTGTCACACACACATACACGCCTTTTGGCGCTCCTCTTCGCTAGATAGTTGCGCACACATGCACTACTATTAGGAACACAACCACACATACATGCATGCGAATCCAAGTTATAGCCGCACACTCATGCACATGAATCCATTGATCACCCGCAGACTGGGGAAACCACCCTCACAAAATCCCCCTGTATGACCATCCATACAACCTTTCCCATAAAAGAAGCTTTAATTCATATGCAGGAGGATACACCAACTAACCTAAAAATCATTGATCCTGAATTGGCTGAATCAATCTCCCAGAATCTCCAAATATCCTCTAAAATCACTCGTGCACTCAATCAGACAGTAGGTACAAATGAGGTGTCATTGTGGGCCCTATAACTGTAGAGTCCCATTTTAATTTAAACTAACACGAATTAAAATAGAGCAGAAAATTTAAAAATTACTAGAAATTTGCTTACTTACGCATACTTATTCACAGATTTTAGTAAATTAAATAACATTTTTCAAAATTAATTTGCATA
>ML783985.1:278946-296600 GCA_009831015.1 Picea engelmannii
AAGGAGTTAAATCATATTTCCGCTTAAGTATAATCCAAAATAATTAATTAATAATTTGTAATCAATTTAAGGTTATATCATAATTAATGATAATTTAACTAGTGCTTCAGATTATTTATGAGAATAATAAAAGGGTCATTACAATAACTATATATAGTCCCTTTTTCCAAACTTCCAGACTCAATTCCATGAGCTCCGGGTGCTCGTTTTTCGATCTGTCTTCAGCCACGAGATCAGTATCCATCCACCTACACCATTCCACTCCTCGGGCCATTATCCATCATTGACCCCTTGGGGGAATTTTTCTCATATTACGCTCAGGTACACATGCTTACATTCACACATTATTGAATAACTATTATATGATCTTTTTAGATATTGTTCACGCCGGGTATTTAGTTTTCATGTGTGCAGGTACTTGATCATTATACATCAACATTACCCCTTCAGGTATATCATTGACACTGGCATGTACTCATTCCCTCTAAATATCAAATTGCATCTCCCAGTCACACCCTCTGATATTTGCCTCTAGGATCCTTATATACGTCTCTGCAGTACTATCACCTCTGCTACATTTTGGTACTGTCACCCAGTAGCACTCTACCCCACATGAGTTGTCCCATTCATAGTCCCCCTTGGCACTTTGACACTCATGTTGTTTTCACCCTTTATGGATGGGAGTCCCAATAGTCTTACGCATCATTAAGAACTAGCCACATACTCCTCCTCATTTTGCTCGCCTGCCCAATGGACTCCCAGATTACTTCATCATGGTTCTATTTTCGACTGCACCCCCACAATATCATTAACCATCCATTTCATCCACCGTCAGTTTTCCCATCTACAAATTCTCCTCCATTCACTTTCCTAATACAAAAACTCACTTATGGGGCCCTCACCCTCCATCTGTTTTCCATGCAACTTGTGCCATCATCCGACCAATCCATATTACATTGGGGCACCCGTTTCTATATCTGCATAGTTATCCCAAGTTATTCTTTATTCTTTATTCTTTCGGTAACTATACAAAACCTTTTTTCTGCATTTTCATAGCTTTCTGTTGTCTCCTTTAGTGACCTTCCTTTTCCAACAAAGAAACCTTTTTCTCCCTTGATTGGGGAATTTTTCAATTCCTTCCATCAATGACTTTTTCCATACCCCTATTTTGATCTCTGCGTTTGTCCATTTTTTCATGCCTCTAGCACAATTTACCCTCGTCTAGTCGTCCCCCTAACACTAGATTCAGTTTCACGGTTGCTGCCACTTTACTTCTACCCCAACCAAGGGAAGTCTTGAGTCTCACCACTTCTAGACTTCGTCCATGTTACTCTTCAGTTCCTAATTTCATCTAGTGGATTTCACGAAGCCCTCCACTTCTTGAAGTCGTGTCTCCCTTTCTATCGACATCAACACAGTTTCCAGACAGGTGACGATGTCTTGACTCTCATTACCTTCAAAATGAGAAGTATCATATGACACAGAGAGAAACATCATCTCTCTCTATTTTCTTTGAACTCCACGACATTCGAATCCAACACTTTATCATGTTGCGGTGGGTCTTACTTTGCGACTACTGGAGTTGTTTTTATATTTTTCGAAGATCTCTGAACATTGTTAGGCCATCAATGCCTGTGAATCAACGACACTTCTTATAGGTGTCATCGCCTCTTTTCAGAATTTTTTCACCATTAGAATTGTCCTATGCTATCATCAAACACGCCCCTAAGGTCGCTACAGTCATCTCCACCAACACACAACTTCAATTATTGTATTACACATTTTTGAGTTACATGACATGAGCATGGGGCATGCCCACCTCGTTTGTACACAATTTTATTTTTTACACATTGCAAAAGGTTTGGGTCCTACAGGTTCCCCTCTCCCTCCAATGGGTCGTTCTTGACACTCTCTTCATATCTCTTTCTTACAATGGTACTCTTAGTAGAAGAAACATTGATGTAGTCTGGCTATACGTATGCTCCTAACCTCATACATCAGGTGGCATCTATTATCACTGAAATTTCGTCCGCAAATGGTTACAGGAATCCAGCATCTCAAAACACCTAATAGTTCATCCATGGACCAAAAATGCATTTGAAAAAGGCCCAAAACTATACAACCAGTTATAAAATCAGTATGCGCTAAGACTACACATGAAGTGCGTGCACATGCACCATCCAAAAATGCAAGAAAAGTGCACATGCACACAATGCGCAAATGTGGAAGCAAAAAATTGTGCACGCCTCAGAATGGTGCATTTATGATTATGGTCGGCCTTCCACCCACTTATGGTTCATCTTTCAAGTCGATTTGACACCCAAATCTCGGCTAAATCCGACTAGGGGGATGGTCAAATACCTAAGGGTGCCCTAAAGGGCCCCTTGTTCACACTAAAGACTAGTTGAATAATGCCTCAAAGCTATGTTATAAAAAGAGGCCATGGGTGCACTGCATTTCCAAGGAATTCATCTGTATTGTTATGCTACCTATATTCTCTTGGAGGATCCTCTTTCCTTGTCAATATCATACAAGCAACATTTCATTTGAGCTATTCACATCACCTCTTGAGTGAATGAGCTTGGGATTTCTTCACCATTTCCTTCAAGTTTTCTAGTTGTAATAAGAGCTCAATCTTTGGGGGTTCAAGATCCCTCCCTTGGAGGAAGAGGGGACCCATAAGTCTCCCTTTCTCTTTGGTGTTTTCTTTCCACTAATACAATCCTTTCCATTGGTGGCATGGATTTTGTTTATTTATTGTTTTAATGTCCTTATGCATTCTAGTTTAATTTATTTTATTGTTCTTAGCTTAGTCTTTTGTTTATTCCTTATGTTTGATGTTTCTAACTCTTTAATTCACTGTTCTCTTGCCTAGCTAACCCAACTGGGCTTGTAAGAATCCCTATTTTGCTCATTCAGGTGACAAAAGGGGTGCAACAAGAATGAATGCCATCAAAAGTGGTACACATACCTGTAGTAGTTCCATATCAACATCAAGTATAAGACAAGGAGGACAAATCATGTTGTTGATTGCCTCAATCGACTTCCCATGGCTGCACTCACCACCGTGCTCCATTCCTATGGGAATGAGGCATCAGAGTGGCCCCAACTTTATCAACGAGATCATGAATTCACCACCACCTATCATCTCTTGGGTACATGCGCAAATTTCATTGATTTTCATATTCAATATGGAATGTTATGCCATCTGGGCCATATATTTGTTCCTGCAAGCGAGCATGAAAAGCTAATTTGGGAGGTTCACTATAGTCGGATAGTAGGACATTTTGGCATGGAGAAAATTGTGGTCGTTCTATTGAAACATTTTTATTGGCCAAAACTTCGAGAGTACGTCAATCAGTATATCAGATCTTTCAATTCCTATGTCATTGTCAAGCCAACCATCAAGAAGAAATGCTTATACACCCCTCTTCCTACTATCAAGAAGCCTTGCGAATCCATCTTGATGGATTACATGTCTGGCCTTATGTCCACCAAGCAAGGAAATGATTTCATATTTATGGTGGTTGATTGGTTTTTGAAGATGGACATTCTCACAACCTGAAAGAAGATCATCACAATGCAAGATACTACCAATCTCTTCTTCGAATGAGTGTGGGTCCATTTTGGGATACCACAAACCATCATCTTTGATTGGGACAATAGGTTCCTCAACACATTTTAGTCGAGTCTCTAGTAACTATTGGAAACCAAGATCACTAAATCCATTGTCTTACACCCTGAAACTGATGACCAAACATGGGTCATCAATCATATGATTGTGCACGTCCTACGCATGTATAACTCTAAGCATCCACATAGATGGGATGAGAGTCTTCACTATGTTCAACACAACTACAAAAGGGATCTTCATAGCTCCATCGGTCATAGCCCCTTTTAGGTGGGGCTAAGATTCCAACCCTTGGGTCCCATTGATGTTGCACTACCTCTTGCAACCACACAGACATATTCTTCCCATGTTCAATCTGAGGTCGACAAAGCCACCATATTCATTGAGCGGATTCATCACATCCACTAACAGGTCCATGATATTTTACAGAAAGCCAATGCTAATTACAAGTAGCACCATGATCAACAATGGGTACCGCACAAGTTTCAGGTGGGAGACAAGGTTTGGTTACATTTGCAGAAAGAATGCTTTACAGGGCCCCATCATAAGCTCTTTCCACTTCACTATGGGACTTACACCATCACCAAGGCTGTGGGTGACAATTATTTTGAGCTCAACACTTCCTCCTTCCTTGGCTTGCACCCAATGTTCAATGTGGATCTCCTCCAAGCATATTTTCTACCATTATTGGAAACCTTAGATATCGAAGAACAATTAACACCAATAGATCTCAACCTTGATTGCATGTAACAGGAATCCACTGATCAAATCGTGGACACACAAGTCAAGGGAAATCTCTAGGAGAGGATCCATCTTTATCTGATTGTCAAGGTAGGGAAGCTCCTGCACCAAGGCAAGTGGCTCACCTAGAGCCAAATTCAATAGAAATTTACTCACCTGATTGGGGCACTCAATGAAATGGAGACCATTTCTTCCTAAGGGGTGAGGACTGATCCATGTGGATATTGGTGGCCACCCACCTATTCCAACTAGCTCCTCTTGACAATTTTTAGTTCAACACGTTCTTCTATAATTCTTTTTAATTGTGTGTTCTACACTTTTGGGGCTATCTGAATCCCTACAGAGCTTCTAGGTGGATATTGGTGGCCTCCCACCTAATCCAATTGGCTTATTTTGGAAGTTTTCATGCCAGTACATCTTTCTGTACTTCCAGGGCCATTTTGGGGCCCTAAAAAGTGTTTTTTTGGCTTTCCATAGTCAAACTGTAAACATAGTCAAAGTTTGATGACATAATGTGTATTTCTCTAAAATACCTTTCCAACGAGCTATCACGCACCTAAAATGGAGGTCGTATGAAAAAGTTACGAGCCTGGGAAGTTGAGGTACCAACTTACCCATCGGGCCCACATAACTTTTGGCATTTCATCTCTTAGGGTTAGGTTTTTTGATGTCTAGGGTTTTGGCATTCATGAGTAATGTTAAAAGGGCCCTCTAGAGCTTCATTATAATCACGTTTCTTAGACATATGTGTATAGTAGCCACATATCTTGTCAAAGATAGTTACCACCATTCGAGCAAGTTGTTTTCAGTTATGCAATTTTACAATTTCAATATATTTTATTTATTCAATAAAAAATATTGTTCACTTGATATCTGTTATTATTCTCTTTATCTATGTGTTATTGTATTTGATATGTTATCCATTTTATTCTTTTCATAAATCTAGATTAGACTAACCCTTTAACATAATTATATAAAATCACATCATATCCTACCTACCACATCATATCACAAAAATAAGGTAAGCAACTAATTAGGAATAAATGTCACAATGTTTTGCATATAAAAATAAATATTGAAAGGCTATCCCTTTAACCTAGGGATAAAGATAGAGATAGAATTTTTATCATGCAATGTTTTCCTCTTGCTTAAGTATGCTAAGTAGCTATTGCCTTAATCTTAATGTCTATATCACCATGAAACTAGAGTTCATTTTTTAATTTAAAATAATGAAATTTCTTTCAATATACACTAACATAAACTAGAAATCCTCCGATATAAACAAATACCATATAATTTATTTTATAGTTAAGTGGCATACAAACTTTTCAATCATAATAAGGTGATCATAGAATTGCCACGTTCCAAACACACATAAAAATTTGTGGGACCTTATAGATGTCTTCATGATATTTTATATCATTCAAATCCATAGAGTCTCCACTTTACACATCATTTTCAAGTTAATAATCTATTCACATGTTACCTATTCACCTTATAAACATCTCTTTTAATAAGTTGGTTTACTATAATTAAAAAAAAAAAAAAAAATTACAACTCAACATTTTATTTAAATAAATAATTTTTTATGGAAATAATTTATGATGGGTCATATGTCCAGAATATATATATATATCTTTGGATTTCAATCCATGGTACATTCAAATACTATGTTGATTTCATTACAATTTAGTGTTTGATAATTAGCTCAAAATAAAATCACTTTATCTACTAAAAGTACAGTTGAGTAATCAACTAAACATGTAGCGGAAACATAAATTAGGAAAATAAAATCTCACATACAAGGTGTTGGTTTTTCAATAGATAAGGTTGAGCATGAATATCATTTCATTTTTAGCATTTAACCATAACCATAAATGTTGTAGTAACCAAGATCATAAGAAGAAGCACCATGCACAAGAACACAAGAAGTATCCTGGGAAACCCTTCTCAACAAGGGAAGAAAACCCAGCCAAATCATTTTCTATATTCTTCAAGAGAAAGACCTTCACCACCAAGATAAAAACTAGCACACAAGAGGGTGCTCAAACCCTAGAAGACTTGCGCCCAAGAGAGGTGTGCACTTTTCCCAAGGAAGTGTACTTGCTGAAATTTCCAAACTCACATGAAAGATATGTTTCCTCAATGGGGAATTTACCTTTACTTATACTAACGTGAACTTGTCAACATAAGTGTCTATTGGCACAACAGGGCCAACCTCACTAGCTTATAATATAATTAATATTAACCATATTAATTATATTTTACATTAATTACTAGACACATTAAGGTGGGGCGGACATGTACCCTTTACATTACAATTAGGGTTACAAGAAGGTCTGACTCTTGAACAATATAGCAAGGGATATTGTATACCCACTAGTTCTCATCCACTAGGGGCACATCCATAGGGATGTCCATATCTTTGGCTCACTTCATTATACAGAAGAACCATTTCTTCACACGTTCACCTGTGCGCGTCCACAGGCACGTCCACTCAATAGATCTCCTTTCCCACTACCTCACACATGAGAGTCATCTGAAGTTTCTCATCAACTATGTTCTCAGAGGAGGCTAATACATCATCTTCATTTCTATTCTCATGACGATGCACCCAATAGTTTGGGATTTCACACGTTCACCTTATGCTCAACCACATGCACATCTAACTCAGCAGATCATCTTTCTCGCTGGATAATCATCTAGAGTTATTCTCAACTCTTTGAATGGAGGAGGTCATATCTACATTCCATCTCTGTCTCAGATAGGAACCACACACCCTTCAGGGGATTTCTCTCAGGTTTGTAAGATGGATAATATCTTCACATGGATGCAATGATCCACATCTCATAGGTTTGTAAGATGGAAAATGTCTCACATAGCTGCACTCATCAACACAAGGCACCAATATTTTTGGATAAACTATCCGTGGAAAAGCCTTGGAGGGAAAACCAATTCCAATATTCTTTTATTAAGTTCAAATCAAGGCTCCCGTAACAAGGAAAATGGTCCACTAAGAGAAATAAAACTACATACAAACCTAGCCAAGTATGCTCTATCATATGGACCCTTAACAACATGTTTTTCAAGGTATACATGATTACCCTTCTTGTGACCCACATACATATGTGACTATCTCCACTGTGAATAACATACATGTATGAAAAACCAGTATGGAGAATTTTGTATGACACACCCCTTTCCTTTGGCTTCTATCCTCCGAAACCCATCTGCGGATGCCTCTGATCTCTCTTCTCCTTGATCTGTAAGACCTCTATATGAAATTCCTTCTCCACCTATCGAAGATCTCGAATCATGTTCCTTTGTGTTCCAACCCTCTCTGCATCAACACTTGGATGAAATATCTTCCCCCAACCTCTGAGATGTCCTCACTCTCCTGTAAGAAAAATTCCTTCTCTTCTTCTACAATCCTCACACTAGAAAAAGTCCTTCTTTTCTATTCTCAACCTTGGTCTCTCACCAAAGTGACTTCCTATCAATGTCTCGACTATGTCAACTCCCTCAACACAAGTGTCTTCCTCCTTCACCCTAGTCTTGATTTTATAATCATAAGTTATAATATAAATCTAATATCCAAAGTGATCTATGACTGAGATTACTTCTCACACACACTTAAGATTTATATTACATGTTTCATGCTATGCATGTTCCTTAAATAAATCAATTCACTAATAAAAACACTTTTACTTCAATTAATTCCTTTTAACTAAAGTAAACTCACACTAGGATTTCGATGAATTCCACATGCTAGACACAAGACAATATGGAAGTACCTGTCTGATGCTATCACTAACATCAAATCTCCCTCTTAATGAGAAATTTACTTCTCCCACCTGGAGTTGGATATATCTTCGCTACTAGATCCACTACCATGCATGCTTTCCAATCCACTTGATTGGTTACTCTGATCCAGATTATTTTCAGTATGAAATGAGAGTGGAGATATAATAAATGAATGTAAAGAGATATATCGTACATCCAATAATATGACAAATATGTAACCATAAACACATAGATATAGTAATACACAATTTCTATTAATGAGAAACATGTACAAAACTATAGAAATACAGAGTGAAAGACTCGCTAGAATGGTGACAGCTTATGTCTAAGAAGATATATGATGGCTATGCTCATTCACAAGAAGATGATTGTTACAATGAGGTTCCAAATCCATTTTTAACATAAATAAAATAAAAAACCCTAACCCCAGAAGATGAAAAGACAACCGTTTTGTGGACCCCATTTTGGGTAGTTTAGTGTATCAACTTCTCGGGGATGTAGCTTTGGCATACAATATCTGTTTGGGATGCACAATAGCTCGTTGGAAATTTACAGATGAGGAGATTAATTTTTGGGGCTCAATGAGAGACTTTGATTATCATTGATGTTCTGGATCATGAAAAATCTTCCTTTAGGACCTCAAAATGGTCTCAGAAGTTCAAGACCCAAAAAATTGCTAAAAATAGTAAATTGCCAACAAACTATCTTGAGACAATTGGAATAGGTGGGTGACCACCGATATCCACCTAGATCATGCTCCTTCTAACACATAATTTATCCCTTCCATCATGATCCGACCTATCTATGAAGACTCACTTCCTCTGAACATGCTCCTAGAAGCCTCTGGCTCCTGAGCATCTTGCATATCCATCTCCTACCACGACTCATGCTCGACATACTTGGAAGGATACTCCTTCCCACCTAAAACTAAAGGTTTAATCCCTCTTAGTTTCTCAACCTTCAGAGCTACCTTTTCCTTGTTCTCTGTCACTCTATTTCTTTCCATTCCTTGCATAGGCTAGCCCTTTAGCATATACAAGTTACTCTCTCTAACTCCAAAGAAAATTACTTTGTCTTAGCTAGATCCTATAGGATTGATTAGCGCATTTCCATCTTGGAATGCTATGTCAAATCCCTTATTCTTAATCACTGAAACTGAGATCACACTCCTCTTGAGTTTTGGTACCCATAGCACATTTCTCACTCTCAATGTGCCTCCTGACTCCGACTAGAATGGTACTATTTCATATCACTTCACATGCATGCTATTGAAAAAAACCTCTCATGATCCTGTCATATGAAATGTGTCTCCACTATATATCAACCATGCACCAATTGATATGGTGCCCAAATAAGTCTTGGAAACAAGTAAGAACCTTTTTTGTTCAAACTTCTTGCAAAACTCATCCACTTGAGTCTTTGTCATCGCAAATACCTCTAGTTTCACTTCATTCCCTCCCTTCTTCCTGTGCATACATCGACCTGCATAATGTCCAAACTTGTGACATGCAAAGCACTTGAGTTTTCTCATGTCCTTCTTCTTCTTTCCTTCTTGAGAGGTACACTCTCCACTGGAAATATTCCTGAACTTTCCCTTCTTTACCTATCTTGCAAGAGAAAGGTTCACATCATTTATACTCTTCAAACCATCCCTAGACTCTAATTGAGTCTCCTCTCATATACAATCAATCCATAGTCTATCAAATCCTTGTACCATGCACAAATCCCCTACACAAAAATTTCCGAAGACCTGGGAAGGCCTCTCAATGCTACATTCACAAACTCAACATCGTGCACTATCTCACCAATGGATGCAAGCTAATCTCGGATCTATGTAATATTCATAATATAGTTCATAACTGTGTCCTCACTTGACATCTTGACAACTTGAAGTTGGTGCTTCAAATGTAGCATCCTACATGTATTCCTTTTTTCGTATAGACTCACCAAATAATAATACATTTCCTTGACATATTTATTCTCAACAATGTGAGATATTAAGCGATCCTTTATGTATTCTAGAAACACCCACTTGGCCTTCACTTCCTTCTTCTTGTGAGCTGCCAATTCCTATGGATCAGTAGGACTTGTAACCACACCCTCAACATACTATTTGAGGTCATTCTCCTCTAATAGAATAAGAACCCTTGCCTTCCAAGCCTGGAAGTTGGTTTCCCCTTCCAACTTGTCCTCAATCTTCAATGCGTTTACCATTATGACCTTCCCAGAACAAGAAAAATCTACAACAACAAATTTGCAGCAACGTATGTCTCAAGAGATGACTCTTTCGCTTTATTCAAAACCTCATCTCTAATACCATGTTGATTTTCCTTGAAATTCAACCCTTGGTATGCTCAAATACCATGTTGATATTTCACCACTTCAACACAACACCCGACATTTAGCTCAAAATAAAATCACTTTATCTACTAAAATAAAAAATAAGTAATCAACTAAACATGTTGTGGAAGATTAAACTAAGAAACTAGAATCTCACACACAAGACATCATTATTTTTGGGTAAACTACCCTTGGAAAAATGCTGGAGGAAAAATCAGTTCCAAGATACTTTTATTCAGGTCACATCATGGCTCTCGTAATATGGAAAATGGCTCACTAAGAGAAATACAACTACAGACAAACCTGACCAAGTTTATTATGTTGTACGATCCCTGAACAACATTATTTTCAAGGTTTACATTATTCACCTTCTTAAGACCTGCATACATATGTGACTGTTTTCATTGTGAATCACGTACATGTACACAAAACCCGTACATACACTTTTGGACCACACACCCCTTTCCTTTGTCGTCTATCTTTTGAAACCCACCTGTGGTTTCCTCTTCTCTCTCTTCTCCTTGACTTATATGACCTCTAGATGAAATTCCTTTTCCACCTATCCAAGATATTGAATCACGATCCTTTGTGATCCAACCCTATCTGCATCAACACTTGGGATGAAATATCTTCACCCAACCTGTGAGATCTGATCACTCTTGTGTAAGAAAAAGTCCTTCTTTTCTTTGACACTCCTCACACTAGAAAAAGTTATTCTTTGCTATCCTCGACCTTGGTCTCTCACCAAAGTGACTTCCTTGCAAAGTCCAAATTGTTTCGACTCCCTTAACACAAGTATCTTCCTCCTTCACCCTAGTCTTGCTTTTATAATCATGAGTTATAATCTAAATCTAATATCAAAAGTGATCTATGACCGAGATTACTTCTCACACCCACTTAAGATTTAGACTACATGATACATGCTATGCATGTTCCTTAAATGACTCAATTCACTAATAAAAACATTTTTACTTTAATTAATTCATTTTAACTAAAATAAAATCACACTAGGTTTTTGATGACTTCCACATGCTAGACACAAGCCAATGTAGAAGTACTTATCTGATGCTACCATTAACATTAACATATTTTTTTTACACTTTAATCATTTTTTCCAATCCCATAATAAAATAGTTTAATATGTTTTTCAAACTATACTAATCATGTATGATTTTAAAATTGAGATTCATACCATTATTTTCAAACTTCAACCATCCATTTTGTTTTCCAACCCATAATAAAGTAGTTTAACCATTTTTTCAAATTATATTAATCGTGTGAATTTGAAATCATGATTGATACTTTTTTCTCAAACTTAACTTTTTTTTTCCAATCCCATGATAGAGTAGTTTAACCATTTTTTTCAAATTATACAAGTCATCTATGATTATGATTATGATTATGATTTTGAAATTGATATTGATATTTTTTTCAAACTTCAACCATTTATTTCAAAGCCCATGATAAGGTAGTTTAACCATTTTTTCAAACAAACTATATGTGTGATATGATTTTTTGAAATTGAGATTGATACAAGATCATGATTTTTAAATCAATTCTTTTTCCAATCCCATGATAAGGTAGTTTAACCATTTTTTTCAAATTACATGTGATATTATTTTTTGAAATTAAAATTGATACAAAGATCATGATTTTGAAATCAAAATTAATACCAAAATATATGAAGAGTTTGATTAATTATTATTAGTAGTAAAGAATACAAACTCAACACAACTTATAACCATTAGAACAGTAACTTTGTGCTCATTTCTACGTTATATTTTAATCCATATTAACTTTATTTATTTCTCAATATTACTTTTTAATTTTCCAACCATTTCTCTATGTCATCTTTGACTTCATGTTGTGTCATCTTTGACTCTATGTTTAGAGTTTTTCTACATTATAATTTTGTGCACAAGAACTTTATTGTTCTCTCTCTTCTAAATGAGTATTTATTATTCTCTCTTATATTTTTCTCTTCCATACTAATTATTAAATTAATGATATTTCATTTTTATTAGATATTAATTCTATGTTGATCCTCCCATCATTAGAATTACTTTATATAATATGATTTTTTATAATAATTATAAGTATCTAATTACCATCTTCACTATTATTATTATTGGAATTACTTTATATAATATACTTTTCTATAATAATTATAAATATTGAATTATCATTTTCATTATGTTTTTTTTCATAATTCTGAGTCTTTGTATTAATGATGAAAATATATTATACAATTTTTTTTACTGTTGGCCTGTCCGCAGGGAAACCAGACCAACAACAAAATATAACATTGTCATTCTGGATTTTCTTAGTATGTCGAATGTTTATAACTAATAAACTAAAATATGGATAGATTATAGTTCCTTTGTTTGTTCTACTTTTCTTATTTAGACTACTATACGAAGGTGGTAAACCCAAATTTCTATGGTATTTTAACAAAAAACATAGATGGAACAACACAAAAACTTAGCTAATGGTTCTGTATGTTGCCGCTGGAACTTGGGGCTGAGCATAGTTCAAAATGGACAAATCCATGTTGACCATCTTGTCAGCAATCAGGTTCATCTTGTGGTCGACCAACTTTATCTCGAGCTACACGTAGTCAAGTTGCAGGAGAACTTCTTGGCGGGCTTCATGGTGGTCTAACAGAACTCTGACCATCAAGGTTTTCAAGTACCAATAAATGTCCACAGTTTTGAGGTACTGTGAGGACCTCCCTCGGACGATGAGATTATCAGGAACACATGAGCCAATGGTCTCCATCACCTCATCATTAGGGATGAACCTCCTTAGAACACGAATATCTGCCTCAGCCAGGTCCATTTCTAATTGAATTTCTGGAGGGGTGATAGAATGATAGATGTCTGTCAAGTTTTCAACCACGTCCACCAGGAGAAATCCCAACCAGTTTCTGGGTCTATGCAAGGTTCCACCACAGCCTTGGTGGGAAGAGATTACCCTAGCCATATAAGAGGAATTGGGAAACTAGAGATCAATACGCAGAAGAAAGGAAGAGGAGGAAATGTCCACCACGGGGTGAAGTAGAGAAGTCGTGGAAGGAAGTGAGGGACAACAAAAATGAACATCCAGAGAAAGGTAGTAATGTAGCCAGAGGGCAACACATATAACATAGCCACCCAATTGCAAGACCCATGAGTGGACGATGTACCCATAATTATCGAGGATATGGGTCGTATTCGTCATAAAACTGAGTTGCTTCACCACCTTCCCATACCACATGCGAAGGACAGGAGGATCAAATAGGGGAGGTGAGTGCAGAAGCATGATGTGAATGCCAGGACAAAGTCGATCGAATGCCAGGAAAAGATAAGGGTTGGAAGGTTTAAACCGCATGGGGAGGTGAGGTTGGTGACGAAGGTGGCTGGAAGGTGTCCGCAGCACTGGAGGCCAGGTGGAGGGGGGGGGTCGGGGACCCACTGTCACTTTGAATGAATCCCTGACACCCCATATGGGGGGGATTGGTTGGCCTGTGCAAGGCCATAACAATCAAAACGAATCTGGGAATCATGGATATTTTCCCAATTTAGATCAATGGGGGCATTGGGTCTATTGATTCCTTCATTTGCAAGTCTATCAGCTAGCTTATTGGTTGACCACTTCACGTGAGAGGGGATGATGACATTGACTTAGGAGAGCAGGTGATATACACCCTCCAAGGTTGGTGCCAATCTCCATCTAGTGGTAATTCATCTAAGAGGGGTGTTAGTTTGCATTTTCATGAGCATTCTAATGATGAGTTGAGATTCCCCTTCTATGATGAGTTGTTGATATCCTTCCTTGCAAGATATGTGAAGGCTCGCTTTCATGCCTTGAAGTTTCATTGAGTTTTTATTTTCGATCCCTATGAAGGAGGCATAAATTTTGATAATGTGCCCCTGACTATTGTGAAATACCTCGCCATAGCTGGCCAGACCAAGGTTCCCCTTAGAGGCTCCATCGAAATTTACTTTAAGGAAGCTTGAAGGGGTTGGGGACCAAGTTGTGAGAAATGAAGCAAAGGGAAGGGTGAAAGAGGAGTTCAAAGGGGGGCCAAGGAGAGGGAGGTGAATCTCTTGGAGGATTCTAAAATATTGGGGATTGCATTGCAATTATTAGGGGGACTAGGACTCGCTGTGAATGGTTTCCTTGATGTTGAGTTTGACTCTGGTCCAAATCATAATCGGGTCCTAAGAAGTGTTTTTGAAAATACGGCGGTTTCTTTATTTCCAAACTTTCGAGAGGAGGAAGCTTGGGAGAAGGATCCTAGCTTTGTTCACAATAGGATTGGTGAAGGCATTGGATCTCCAAAGAGTTAGAGTGTTGACGAGGATTTCCCTTTTTCTATTAGAGGGGTGGAATAGGAGTGCATCCAAGTCCCAGATTATTGTAGGGAAGGGATAAGAGTTAAGGAGGTTTTCACTTGTTTCCCCATTATTCATGCAGAGGAAGCAGTAGCTAGGTCCAATAAATCCATGTTTAAGGAGGTTTTCCCAAGTGAGGAGTTTATGTTTGCTTAGGAGCTAAAGAAAGATAGAGACTTTGGGCCAGAGTTTTTGCGACCAAATTTTCATCCAGATGTCTTGAGGTGGGTTATTATCTGTCATTGTGGCCAATCTATGGGCCTCTTGGAGTGAAATGCTTCCTATTGGTTGATGCCCCCACCTGAGTTTGTCATGGCCTTGCTGAATTCTGATTTTCCTGTGAGAGAGTTCTTCCCAAAGGGGATCCCAATTAGGATTGGGTTGTTGGGGGATCCATTCTTGTTTGGGAATCCACTGTAGATTATTTTAGGGGCCAAATTTCACAAATGAACTAATTTTCCATGGTTTTCCCATAAAAACATTTGCCAATTTTCATTTTTTTCTAAAAATAATTCGCCCAAATTCCATAGAATAAAATTCTTTTACCTCATAAATAGCCAAAATTTTATAGAAACTATATAAAATCCTTAGAAATTTGAATATTTTTACAAAACTATCACCAAACATTTTACATTTTTCATATTAGGGACCAGTAAGATTAGCCCAAGTTTCTACATTTTAACATAACTTCCCATCCTTAAAATTATCCCTGGCATCCACATTCTCCATATGTTCCCAGGATTGGGGGGGAGCAAGTATTGATGGGTCCAGATTCTATCTTGGGTTGTCATGAGGTCCTTGATTTGGCGGAAGTTATCATTCTGAGAGAGGGGTGGAAATTGTTGCTAGGAATCCTCCCATAAGAAGGTTGATCTTCCATTTCTAATTTCTCATAAACAATGGGAGTGAACTAGGTGCTTGTTGGCTCATGTTTTGTTCCATATATGTGAGCCTGGAATGTATCCTATGAGTCTGACGAGGCCTCATCTCTATACATGTGGGAAATATTTTTTGTGCCAAAGATGAGCCCATGGGGTATTCCCTTCAATTATCCATATCCACCAAGTTTTAGCACCCAATACTACATTGAGGGATTTAGGATCCTTTAGGCCTATGCCCTCTTTCATCTTCGAGAGACAGAGCTTGTCCCATGATACTAAAGCCCAATTGTTTTCCTTGCGATCTCCTCCACATAGAAATGATCTTTGGAGGTTCTTGATTTCCTTTAATATGGCTTTGGGGGTGGCCAAAGAAGAAAAAAGGTAAAGAGGCATGGATTGAAGGAATTCTTTGAGGAAAACCAGTCGACGTGTTGTGTTGAGAGTTCTGAAAGCCCAGTTCTCAAGCTTTTTGTGCATTATGGAAAGAAATTTTTCCCAGGTGAAGCACCGATTATTGAATTCAGCGAGAGGTGTGCCCAAATACTTGGTTGGAAGGAGCTTCGTTGGAAGACAAGGATGTTGGATATATTAACCTAGATAACAGGAGGAGTACTAATAAAAAAATATGAGACTTGAGGAGATTAGAGGTACCTGAGGCTTCATAGAAGTATGCAAGGATATGATTGATGACTTTGGATTCTTTAACAGTGGGTTGATCCATTAGAAACATTTCATCCACAAACTACTGATGTATAGTGGGATGTTCCTCATCATGGAGATGGAGGCTAGAGATCTGATCCATTTCCATAGCTTCTTTGATATTTCGTCCTAGTCCTTCTTCCATGAATATAAAGAGGAAGGGGGAGAGGGGATTCCCTTTTCTGATGCCTTGTGAAGGGGAGAAAGGGATGGAAGGAGAGACATTGACAAGGATGGAGAAAAACAGAGTGGAGAAAAGAGATAGCACCCATTTGATCCAAGAATCAGAGAAACCAAAGGCTTGTAGGGCGTGTTGGATATATTGCCAGCTTAGTTTGTCAAAGGATTTGGAAAGGTCTAGCTTTAAGACCATGCCAGGGGACTTGGTAGACTTGATGGATTGAACAAGTTCATGCACCATGATGATTCCATCTAATATTTTCCTGCCTTCCACATAATTAGTTTGTTTTGGGGAGATGAGGGTGGGGAGCAGGGGTTTAAGTCGATTGGCAATAATCTCGGTTATCATTTTATAGATTACATTGCAAAGGGATATGGGGAGGAATTTCTTAGGATTATCAGCCTTATCTTCTTTGGGAATGAGGGCAAGGAAGGTGGAATTCTGGGAAAGAAGGACATTGGCATGAGAACAAGAGTCTTCCACCACTTCCCAAACATCCCATTTGATTATAGGCCAACAAGCTTGAAAGAAGTCTGTGGCAAAGCCATTTGAACCGGGAAATTTATTTTTGGGCATGTCAAAAACCGCTTGTTCAACTTTCTCGAGAGAAGTGGGATGCATGAGGGCCTCATTCTGCTTATGGGAGACCAAATTCAAAATATGTTGAGTTACTTTCTGTATGGAATTTCTTCGATCCTGTTGCGGCTCTGAAAGGAGGTTATGGAAGTAGGAGGTGAGTTCCCTTTCGATATCCTTATGCTCAGTGAGGCAGTTACCATTGGCATATTTTAATATGGTGATGAAGTTGTGGTGGCGGCATTGGATCATTTATCTATGGAAAAAATTGGTGTTTTCTCCCTTCCTTTAGTGAGCGAACTTGAGATTTTTTCCCTAAAGTATTTCTTCCTAGGAGTCTCTTTCGCAGAGCTAAATTTTAGCCATAAAGATGAAGCCATCATCTCATGATGCCATTATCTCATAATTCCATCAAATGATGGCAT
>ML783985.1:296853-325446 GCA_009831015.1 Picea engelmannii
TTTTACTTCTTTTTCTAATTGTAAAACATAACACCATGTCATACTTTAAGTGATATCTTATGTAACAATACAACCCAACATCAATTAAGAGAATGAACCTCACAGGGAGAGACTCACTTATCTATCCATGCAATAATTTATTGTAATATGTGAGTGGTTTCCTCTCTTTTAATTGTGGATTCTTAAATGATCCCAATAGTGTTTTAAATTTTTTTGTAATACCATTATGTCATGTATCTAGATCCATCTCCTTTGAACATCATGACATAAACATGAAAAACGTTTTGTTTACATGGACTCAATCATCTATAAGAAAATAATTATGTTGTTAATACCTCGATCTAAATGTTTATACTATACTAAAATCATCTTAATGAAATACATAAATAAAAAATAATTAAGAAAAAGAATCAATACTTATTTTCAAATAATCAACAAGAATCCAAAGGAGAATTGAGCATAAGATATATATAGTTAGAGAACTTATATACTGGGAAGAAACCCACTTTCAAATGTCACTTGTATTTAAATTACATAATACTAGATTTCAAGATCATGTGATTAACCATTGCATTGTGCAACATATCAATTAGCACTACAACACTTTAGAGATTAACCATTATGAAACAAATTATATTATCTCCATTATCTCCAATGCTCATTCAAATATTTAGATACCTCCCTCTCTTCCACTTTCTGACTCATGCAAAGACAAACTCTTTTTATATAATCCTTGCTTAGGAATAATTTCCTAGTCATGGCAAGGGGGTTCCTAGACACGTTAGAATTTGCAGACTATTCAGTAGCATTACAACTATCTGGAGTTTATAATCCAATGATATCCATTGGAAAGTCCAACAAGGTGTGGCTCTCTAGTATTACAACTCGATTTGAATTATAGGTTCCTATGGTAATGATCTTCCACATAACATCACAATCAATCATATTAGTATCACAACCATGTTTAAACTATCACCTCTCTTGGTTGCATAATCTCAACATAACCTTCATATGTTATCATGGACTTCATATAACTCTCCAATATAAATTCCCAACATAATCCTCATTTAGCTCTCAACCTCCCTCCCCCTCTCTAAGGTGAGAGTTCTCTACACTTTTTTAGATCAAAATGTTTAGTACAGGATAACAATGTGAGACTATTCAAGTTAGGAAAAAATAAATAACTAATAAAATCATTTCCCAATATAGTTAAAAGTATCATCGACATGCAAAGACAAGTCAAAGAATATTGTAAGTGATCTACTAGGTCGATAATCATTAAAGATGAGCTCATGGAATATTTTCATATAAAGACAAGTGGAAAACCTATGGTCATACCACTTATAAGTGGTTTGACAAACGAGACCTACCCCATAGTAGTGGGTGAGATGAAAGGGTTACCACTCACTGGTGAAGAATGACAATACACTCCATATATCTTTTTATCTAAAAACTATTTACCATACAAATTATTTATATCCAAGTATTTACATTGATGCTATGAACTCAACTAACATTTTCTAACTCTTGACCAATGACCATACCATTCATTTACATAATGGATCCAATGTATTTTAGAGTTCAACACCAGGGTATTGCATGGCTCTTAAAATTTTACACCTTAGAAGTGTGGGCTACAAATGCTATTGGAGAATGTTGATATCTAGGGTTTTGTTGAAGCTATGTTAATCCCTAGACAAAGCCCCATGTTATGTATGAAACCCATTATTAGGATATAGATATTGAATTATTACATTTGTAGGGTTATATTTGTATGTCGTATAGAACCCTTCATTGCACTCTTTCATTATAATTGTTCTCGTTGTCTCCTATATATATACACCAAGGAGACCTAGTCTTATGATCATCTTATCTCATCTCATATTATATTCTAAAGGGATGTTTCCCATTGAAGTGGACTATATTCATTGACATTTTTTCATTTTAAAGGAGTTGGATCATAACATTTGGTATCAGAGAATTGATCTTAGGGTTTTGCTACTTCAAGCGAGTCATCTTCACACTTTTGTTATAACTTTTTTTCTGCACCACGTCAAATAGAAACATTTGTAGGTTACTTAGGAGACATATCAAGGTAGCTCTGGTAAACACTTCCAGTTCTAATTCATTATACTTTCAGAGATATAGCTTATGGAATAGGGTATTTGACTCATCCTGAATTCCATTTTAAACAATTAGTATTGTGAGTTTCTCTATAACGTCTTTTTTGGGAAGTTTCAGGCAACAAAAGTTTTTGGAGATGGATAAAACATGTCATAGTATAGGTGGTAAAAATTGTAGGGTTTGGTTCTTTATATTTTTGGAGATATATTCCGAGGAGGACAAGGTTGTGAGTAGTCTTAAAATTAGTCTCAAAACGATTCATATTTTTATTTTCTCTATAAATGAATTTTGGTGAAGTTTCAAACTATGAAATTTTTTGAATCCTGAGGAGACATAGAAAATTATATGTGAAATTGTTTTTATATTTTGAATGATTATAATTTGTGAGATACATCTTGTGGAAGTTGAGTTTTTTCACTAATCCTAAAATTAGTCTTAAACAAGACATTTGTGTATTTTTTATATAACCTTTTATCAGTGAGGTTTCATACTATGAAGTTTTCAGGATTTTAAGAAGCCATATTAGAGTACTACAAGCCAAAATTTCAAAATCATAAGGGTTCAAAGTTTAGATATATATCAGGACAAAGGTCATCCATCCAAAGATACTCCAAATTGAAGGTTTTAAAGGTACACAACTTACAATTGGCATAAATGTTTATTGAAAGATCTATTTTTGGTGATTCAAAACTTGTGATCAAGAGGAAAAAGAAGAAAATTATTATTTTCTCACATGAAAAAAGGTTATACAATAAATAACATTGGTACTCCTCATAAAAACTCGAACATGGCATATGAAGAAAGTGAAGAGTTAGAAAATAGGCTAGCCTAATTAAATAACCAAGTTGATGAAATGAGTGCTAGTATGTTGAAACTAATGGATTTATCACATTCACAAGAATACCATAAAATGTAAATGAAAAATGATATGGATGTGGTGGAAAATTAGATGATGAAAATAGGAAAGATATGGAAAAGAAAATGGATAAGGTGGAAAATAATGTGGATGGAAATAGGAAAGATACGAAAAAGCATATGGAAAAGGAGCAATTTATACCACTTTTAACCATAGTTTATATTCCTTTAACTTATTCAACCATGTTCATAATTTCATCATCAATATATTATTTATCATAAGCATTAACATCCATCGGTGCATAATAAACAATAATAAACACATCCACACAATACACAGTACACCAATATTTACATGGAAACCCAATGCAAAAGAAAACCATAGAATGGTTTTCTTATATGTCAAGAATTACATTCAATGAAGAACCAAATTCAAATTCTACATATCCAACTCAAAGGAGGATCCAACCCCCTAGTTTCTTAGGCTCCAACCTGAAGGAAGCTCCAACTCCCTAATCCAACCAAAAGGACACTCCAACCCCCTAAGTTCTCCGGCTACAACCACCTAGTTCTCAGGCTCTAACATGAAGGAATCTCCAACTCCTTGATTCTCCGACACCAACCAGAAGGAGGTTACAACCCCCTTTACTTTCCTCATTCAACCACCATGAAATAAATGTCGAATGTGGACAACCTGTCATTGTTACTTAATCCAAGTCATTGTCACTGCTAACCTCTGTTACTGTCACTGCCAACCTCTATCACTGTCACTGATCCAATTCTTATTCAAAAATTTCCTTCATATCCATGACTTGTCTATACTGCAACATGTGGGTATCCACACCCTTCTTAAATGCAACTCACGGATGTCCGCATCTATCCTCACTTCAACTCACAGACTACCACAAAATCATGTAGTTTCAATGTCGCTGTCTCTGCTTCTATCAAACTGTCGCTGTAAACCTGATACTCAAAACCTATACCAACAACCTATAACAACCTGTACCAAACAATCTATACCAACAATATGTAACACCAATATCATCAACCAAACCAGATCCAATCACCAAAACAAATATTAACCATATGAACAATATCACTAGGATGTGGATCAAATAGAACTACTCATAACAACTCACAACCATCCCCAACACATACAAATCATGTACCAATCACAACCAATTACTAACCAGTACCACAACAATTGCACCAACCATGTACAAAATACATACTCCAAGCTAACCAACAAGGGCCTCTAGCAATACATCATATTATTCATAAACCGGATACCATCAACCCTTACATCAAACCATGTGCCAAAACCTCATTGTTATGTAGCCTCAAGAATGTACCACTAAAAATCCAATCGTATACCAAGATCACTAACAAATACCTCTCATAATGTGCCACAAGATATACCAATAACACTCAGACATGCACCAACAATATTCTTCAACATATCTGCCTCAAACAATTTACTACAATAGATACCTTACCTCCAAGAGAGCATATACCAAACCTCACAAAGTCATGCCTCAAGCATTCTTCACAACACCACTAAAATACAATCTCAAAACATAACCATGAACATACATTTAAATCTGTAGTATCCCTATTGTATTTGATCTCTCATAAGCATACTTTAAGTCTCTCCTCAGATCCAAAAACCTGGAACAAGCATCTTCCTTCTTGCCCTTTCAATGGATTCACGATTTCCCTTTCTAAAGCTCGTGGGCATCCATGCTTTCCTCCACTATGGATCATGGATGTATGCGTCCTAACAACTCTAGAACTCATGGATAACCTCAGAAACCCTGGAAAAATCTCACTCTCTACTGCTCCGAAACTTTCTATCCTTCAGACCTTCACTACCCCATACCTATGCTTTCTTAGATTTTTCAATGTATACCTACAAATAACCTTTCAAAAAATGGATATTCAATAAATTTCAATACATAGGTAGGTGATAATAAGAGCCCCTTTCTCTCTTATTTATAATTTTCCAAGTGCCTTCCTCTATAAGTTTCCTTGTAACTATTTTACCCCTTTCTCCATCTTCTAGGGCTAACCCACTTTCTTGTTGCAACTAACTTTCCTTAATTATTCAACACATAACTTATTTTCCCTTAACTAACTTCTTGTTGCAACCACATTATTATTTAATTTATTTCATGTTCAACCACTTTGACTATTCAACCTTTTATTACAACTACTTTACCCATAATTAATAAATACACCACTTCTTGTTGCAACTAACAATTACTTAATTAGTCAAATCATAACTTCTTTACCCTTAACTACTTTGTTTTTGCAACCACTTTATTATTTAAATAATTTATCTTTGCAACCACTTTGACCAATTTATTATTTAAATAATCTATGTTTGCAACCACTTTGACCACTTTATTATTTAAATAATTTCTCTATGCAACCACTTTGACTAGGAATCTTCTTAAAGACTCTGTAGAAGCTTCTAGAATATTTGACTTCTTGTTGACCTTATAAATGATTCTATATTACTCTAAAGGGTTCTCCAAATTCACAAATCCATATCGCACTAGCCATGAGGAACTATGTGAAGTACCACATATCATCGTAAATGACATGATGTGTACTATCCATCCATGATAGTCTTACCTGCATATTTATTGGTCTCCATGCATTTATACCTCAAACAAACTCGGGTCCCTTACCCATACCTTTGTTCTACCATAATTCGATACCAGACATCTCCAAGGATTGACATCAATATCTAAGGTTTGACATCAATCTCTAAGGTTTGACATCAATCTCTAAGGTTTGACATCAATCTACAATATCACTCTCCAAGTGTTGAAATCAATGACAACCAACTATCCAAATCAATTGTACAACAATCTCCCCCTTTAAAAAAAAAATGGAAACACCAACATTGATGACAACACTTAGTCATGGAAATAATCATTCTCATGTTCCCTGTGAACATTTCTCCTCGTAAATGTTTCTATCTCTCCCCCTTTGACTTCAATGGAAAAGGGTATTTCCCTTTGGGGCTCCTCCTCCTGACTGAACTCTCCTTGGGGTTTCTCCTCCTATCAACATGCCTTTGATATTTCTTTGTGTATCTAAGCCTTTGATTACTTTCTCTCCCTGCATCTGATTAATCTCTCCCCCTTTGACAAAGGGTATCACTATGATTCAATGCTAATGGAATGGATGTTAATGCACCCTCTATGATCATCTATATCATCTCTCCTCCTAGAATCGTATCTTTGTTCTTATCTCTCTATCTGAAAACTTCTCTGATTTATCTTTCTATCTGTCTTCCTGCATATGTTTCTCTCCCTTTGACTTCTCTGCAAGATGTCTTGTAGAACAATTGCAAGGCTTCCTGTACCTTCTTCCTTTTGAAGTTTTTATGCATTGGTGCTTCCTTGTGTAATCAACTGACATATATAAAAATAATTCAAGAATAAGAATTCAAATATTCCTGTATCATTATCATTCATTATGATAGTGTTACTTTATCTCTAAACCACTCTCTGAACAAATTTGTGAACCCAATCTCTGAATTGATCTCTAAACCACCAATCTATGAATCCATGCTCTCATCCACTGGCATATATCTATCCAAACATGCTACTCAATTTTCCACAATGATGACCCATCTGTCCCTTTACTATTATGAAGTCTTCTTGGTTTCAAGTGATCATCAAATGTGTCTAATGATCTTATTTATCTGCATACCAAGCTCTGGATGCATGGAACAAGCTATGCTAACAATATCTATGTCTGAATACAACCATAAACTTATGCCTGTGTAACTGCCAACTGACACCTATGTGGGAACACTGCTTTCTCAATTGGTCAATCTATCATTTTTTAACTATGTTATCAAACCACTCTGAAGTTGTCTCTATCAAATATATACAACATGATACTTCAAACTGCTCAAAAGATAAATATCTAATCTGTAGAGATGTTGTCTAGACTCCCCCTATTCAACATACATATTTACTGGGAGTCTCCAAGCTTGATGGCTCAGAAAAATACCCACTTTGATGCGGAGTCATATTCCTATTTGTATGCAGATACATAATCCTTCTAAACTCAGACTTCTTTCTTTCTTCCTGTGGATTGATTTTTCACTATAATTCCTGAAAGTACAATTTCTTGGGCCCATTCTTTATTCACTTGCTCTTATTTTCTTTCTCGTGCTACTACAAATATTGTGATCTTTGGGACCTGTTCTTTATTTACCTTATATTTATTATGATCTTTCTCTGCTATAGATTCTAACAATATGGTTCTTGAAACATTTTCTTCTTTTTCTTGCTTTCCTTGTATTTCTCGTACTATGGAAAGCCTTGTAATTTCTGAAATCTGGTCTTTATTCACTTTCTCTTCTTCTTGTTTTTTTCTTTTCCAAATTTTAATATATCTGATATTTGTTTATTTATTCATGGATGGAATTGTCATGCTTCTACAATTCCAAGATATATGATGATAGTTGTGGAATTTGTAATATTCAATATTATGTGGGGCCACACAAGTATTTCTTGCTTTAATATTTCTTTCATAAACCCTGCAATATGCAATCTTATGTCCAAAGTTAGTACAATAAAAAAATACCCATAAAATAAATTTACATACCTGGGAATGAATGATATTATTTGTGGTGTAGTCCTTCTGAAATCATGCTTTGGTTGATCATGATCTTCTCTTCTATTGACTCCTTCATTATGATTGAAACTTCTTGGTTGTCTGAATGTGGAAGGTCTTCTTTGATGTCCATCTCTTCTGTAATATTCTTCTTGAGTCTTCTGTCCTTTTGGAATATTCTTCTTTATGGGATTGCATTCTTCCTTCTTTATAGAACCTGTGATGATTTCTACATAACTCTTAGGCTTCTCCTCACTTTTCCCTTCCGATGACTTGTGAAATTTCTCTTCAACTATCTTTATTGACAACGTGGATGCTTCTTCAATTTGTTTGTTGAGCTTGACAACTTTTACTCTTAACATAACAAATTCTTCTTCAATGTTCTCTACCTCTTCTTCCTTCTTCATCATATCATTCCTCATGACTTCTTTTGTTCTCTTTTGTTCTTCAAGTTGGATATTCAAAGTGATTGTTTCATCTTCAATTTCTCTTTCTTTTTGACTGAATTCTGATTTATGATGCTTTTCCTTTTCAATCTCAGGATTGTCTTCTATTTCATTGGGATTTTTCTGTCTTGTCACTTTCAATCTTCAAATTAGGGTATTCAATTTCAAGGTGTCCTCACTTTTCATAATTAAAGTAAAATAACTCACATCGGTTGATTTCCCACTCTTCTTCTTTTGAATTTGTTTCACATAATGAACATCTTTATTTATGTTATGTACCTATATCTTCTTTAGCAATTTCCAACTCTGTGATGGGAGAAAAATAGATATCATATATCTTATCCCAAATTTCTTTAGTTGGTGAGCATTTTCCAACCTTTTCTTTTACCAGATCAGGTAATCCTTCCCACATAAAATCCATTTCTATTTTGTTGTTTTTCTTCAATTACTTCTTGGTTGCAGTCTTAGGTTTCCTTGTAACATTGTATCCTATCACAATTGATTTCCAAATATCATATCCTTGTGAATTTAAAAATACTTTCATCCTTCTGTTCCATATCTCATACATTAGACCACTCATACCATCAAACATTTGTACTCCATTATTAGTGTATTCCATGATCTCCTTCCAGTGGTTAAAATGTTTCCTGGAGGAACCTAATCTGATACCAATTGTTGGATTACTGAGAGGGGGGGGGGGTGAATCAATAATTAGCAATTTATACTGCTTTTAACCACAATTTATATTCCTTTAACTTATTCAACCATGTTCATCAGTTCATAATAAATATATTATTGTATCATAAACATTAAAATCCATCAGTGAATAATAAACCATAATAAACACATCCACGCAATACAACAATATTTACGTGGAAACCAATGTGGGAGAAAACCACATATATCTTTTTTATATTTCAATTATTACATTCAAGGAAGAACCAACTTCCAATTCTCCAACTCCAACTAGAAGGAGGCTCCAACTTGAAGGATGCTCCAAATCCCTAATCCAACCATAAGGAGGATCCAATCCCCTGAGTTCTCTGGCTACGACCCTAAGGTGGATACAACCACCTGGTTCTCAGGCTACAACCGGAAGGTGGATACAACCACCTGGTTCTCAGTCTACAACCGGAAGGTGGATACAACCACCTGGTTCTCAGGCTCCAACCTGAAGGAAGATCCAACTCCCTGATTCTTCAACACAAATCGGAAGGAGGCTACAAGCCCCTTTCCTTACCCCATCCAACCACCCTAAAATAAATTCTAAATGTGAATAACCTGTCACTGTTACTAAATCAAAGTCACTGTCACTACTAAACTCTATTACTGTCACTGCTGTTAGAAAAAAAAGACCGCAGAGCAATAAAATAAAACAAATGCGGAAACAAAACATAGAAGATACAAAATACAAGAGAGACACAGATTTACGTGGTTCACCCAGTGTGGGCTATGTCCACCAGAGAAATTGCCAGGTCCTTCCTTTATTATTATCCAGCAAATGAAGGGATACAACCTACACCAAAACTCGTTGTAACTTCCTCTTCTTTCTCTCACAATCTCCTCTCTCAGAATACAATACTCACCATCATACATAGTCGCAATGCATTTCCCTCATAAAAGAGGGTCGCCTTGTAGGGAAAAAAACCCTAACATAATTTCTACCGTTAGATCTGTGACCTTATAATGAATGGTCCAGATTTACAATGGAATTACAATATAATTTTCCTCTTTCCCCCAAACCCCCCAATCGGGGGGATAGGTCTCCCGGACCCCACAAAAGGGGTAACCCCCCTCTTCACTCCCCCGCGTGGAAGAGTGTACATACTTATAGGGTGTAAAGTCTTCATGGGGTATAAACATGGCTGAAAAACACAAGACCTCTGAGTCAGGAAGATAATCAAGCTCCACAACCAACAACTGCAAACCTCTCTCACTATCACTGATCCAATTTTTCTTCAAAAATTTCCTTCAGATATGTGACCTGTCTATACTGTAACACGTGGGTATCCACACCCTTCTTAACTGCAACTCGCATATTTTCATGTCTATCCTAACTACAACTCATGGAATACCAAAAACTCACCCAATTTCACTACCACTGTCTATGTTTCTATCAAACTGTCACTGTAAACTTGATACTCAAAACCTGTACCAACAATCTATACCAACAATATCATCAACCAAACTAGGTCCAATCATCAAGACCAATATCCAAAACAACTCTCAACCATATGCACAATATCACTAGGATGTGCATCAAATATAACTATGCATAACAAATCACAAGCAACACTCATAGATTCCTCTACAAAGCATGTACCAATCACAACCAAGTACCAACATGTACCAGAACAAGTGCATAAACCATGCACAAAATACATACTCCAAGATAACCAACAAGGGCCTCTATCAATACATCATACTATTCATAAATTGAATACCATCAACCCTTACATCAAACCATGTGCCACAACCTCACAGTTATGTAGCCTCAAGCATGTACCACTCATAAGCCAATCATATACCAATATCACTAACAAATACCTCTCACAATTTTCCATAAGATATAATAATAACACTTAGACATGCACTAGCAATATTCTTCAACATATATGCCTCAAAACATTTACTACAACAAATACCATACCTCCAAGAGAGCATATACCAAACCTCACAAAGTCATGCTTCAAGCATGCTCCACAACACCACTACTATACAATCTCAAAACACAACCATGAACATCCCTTTAACTTTGTAGTATCCCTGGTGTATTTGATCTCTGATAAGCATACCTACAGTCTCTCCTCAGATCCTGAAGCCTAGAACAAAAATATCCCTCATTTCCCTTTCCACCGATCCACACTTTCCCTTTCTACATCTCACAGGTATCTGCACTTTCCTCCACTATGGATCACGGATGTCCACACCCTAAATTCTCTGTAGCTTATGGATAACCTCAAAAACCTTGGAACAGTCTCACTCTCAATTGCTCCAAAACTTTCTCTCCTTCAAACCTTCGCTGTCTCATACGTATGATTTCTCAGATTTGCTAATGTATACCTACAAATAACCTTTCACAAAATGGATATTAAATAAAGTTCAATAGGTATGTAGGTGCTAATAGGAGTCCCTTACTCTCTTATTTATACTTTTCCAAGTGCCTTCCTCTAGAATTTTGCTTGTAACTACTTTACCCCTTTCTCCATCTTCTAGGGCTAACCCAATTTCTTCTTGCAACTAACTTTCCTTCATTATTCAACACATAACTTATTTTCCCTTAACTAACTTCTTGTTGCAACCACTTTATAATTTAATTTATTTCTTGTTCAACCACTTTGACTATTCAACCTTTTATTACAACTACTTTACCAATAATTAATAAACACACCACTTCTTTTTGCAACTAACAATTCTTTAATTAGTCAAATGATAACTTCTTCACCCTTAACTACTTTCTTGTTGCAACCAGTTTATTATTTAAATAATTTATCTTTGCAACCACTTTGACCACTTTATTATTTAAATAATTTCTCTTTGCAACCACTTTGACTAGGAATCTTCTTAAAGTCTCCCTAGAATCTTTCTAGAATATTTGACTTCTTGTTGACCTTCTAGGGGATTCTAGATTACCCTAAAGGGTTCTCCAACTTCACAAAGACATATCTCACTAGCCATGAGGAACTATGTGTGATGTACCACATATCACCAGAAATGGCATGGCGTGTACTATCCACCAATGATAGTCTTACCTACATATTTACTAATATTCATGCATTTATACCTCAAACAAACTTGGGTCCCTTACCCATACCTTTATGCTATCAGAATTCACTACAGGATTTCTCCAAGGTTCGACATCAATATACAAGATCACTCTCTAAGGGTTGACATCAATGACAACAATCCAAACCAGCTGTCCATCAACCTAAGCCAACTTTCCAACAATGAGGAAGTTTGATGGTAAAGATTATATAACATGGATATTCTAGATGGATCAATTCTTTGATATATACCAAACTCTTGCTGGATTACTGAGAGGGGGGATGAATTAGTAATGAGAAATTATACCACTGTTAATCCTTTTAATCACTTCCAACTACAATGTGTGTTCTTTTTCTTTCTAATTAATGTTCAATGGTTTATATTTATCATTCAATACATCATCGACGTTGTATCAAAGAATCATATAATCATCATTAGTACATAATAAACGATGAGACACACATCCACACAATCACATTACACTAGTATTTTACGTGGAAACCCAATGCGGGAGAAAACCACATAATGATTTTATTATATGTCTTTAATAATTACATTCAAGGAAGAACCAACTTCGAATTTGTTGAAGGAAAATCTCCCTGCGGACAGGTAGATCTCCTCAAAGAGCTAGACTCTTAACTCTAAGACAGAAAGTGCTTATCATGGTCACTGACTTCCTTTTAGGTCTACACAAACTAATGCATGAAGAGGAAGGAGGAAAGACGTACCTTTTACCGATGTTTGTCCCTACACGCTCCGAGTTGAACTCCAATCTTGAGCTCCTCGATAAGCACTGTAGACAAACAAAGTACAACCACTTCCTATTCTATCGAGATTAGTTCGAAGCAGACCTATCTACTTAGAGACAAATTCATGTAATGTCAAACACAAATTAGAAAGAAATTGGCCAAGCATATTACATTAATGAGGACAAAACATTACTTACAGCCATAGATGGAATGTAGCAGTTTTGTAAAGTTCTCCTTGTCTAACCCTTGCTCAAAAGCTCCATGATCGGAATGATGATAGCTTTTCTGATTAGCCTCCACTTCACTGTGTGTTTCCTATGAGATCATAGATTTCATGCTTCTCATTCCTTCTCCAAATATCACTTATGAGATCATAAGTTTGGTATCATTCTCCATCCAGCTCCTCTTTCACCATGAGAAAGCCTGCTTATATAGCCTTGGAGAGGCTCAACCACTTGAGATATCATTGGGGTGAGTTGAGGATTTTCCTCCTTGAGTTAGGGATCTTCCCTAAGATCATGGCTGGACTAGGGATTCGAATCCAACTACCTTCCAATATTGAAAAGATCTTTCCCCATTCTTCTCAATAAACCAACTACTACCCAGAATAGGTAGCGCCCCCTCAAAAGGTTCATCAGAGAATTATAGCTCTCCCAAGTAGGCTTTAGGGGGGCACCAACACTCCTGAGAGTAGGAGAGATCCTTCAAAAGGGATGATATAGTGTTATAACACTCCTAGATAGTGTATAGGGGAGCACCAGCACTCCTGAGAGAGGTATAGGGAAGCACTCACCTCCAAAAACTCATTTTTTTGGGTTCTTTCAGATGGCAAGAGGTTCATAAGCTCAGTTAACCAATCCTCCTCTTCCAAATAAAGTGTTTGATGTGTGTCAAGTGTCCTTATCATGTCGTTATAGGCATGACATAGGCATCATGACAATATGCTTTCCTTGACACTTGCGACACTTGTGAGCAAAAGCGACACTTGCGACACTTGTAATGACGACACTTGCGACACTATCGAAGTGAGTAATTTCGATGTGTAACATATTGCCCCCCAAAGTATGAAGTTAGAAGATGTGAACTAATAACTGAAATGATTTGTAGACTTTCAAGAGAGGGTATAGACACAAAGAACCTGACAGAAGTTGCACACAAACATCCAACAAATATTATGACATGTTTCAAACCCAAGGAAGGCATACCTATGCTTGGGTGATCAAGACTTGCAAGATATGGCCACCATAAAATACACTGTGGATCCATAATTATATTGATAAAAGGTATAGCCACTGAGGATACAGTGTGGATATATACTCTTATGACCTGAACTGATCGTAGCCATGAAGAATACACAGTGGATCTGCAAGATGATAAGACATAGCCATGACCAATACAAAGTGGATATATGTAACAGTATATGTGTCATTGTTCAAGAGAAACTCCATCGCAACCTGGGAAAAGTACATATCAGAGTGATCACTCAACCTAGGGTCTTCTTACTGATCCTGATGTAGTATGAATCTAACCATGTGAATAGATGTCCTGATGTTGAACATGGCATAAACCACTTGATTATCGGTCAATGATGTAAACCGTTAACAAGCGCGAGGGAAATCACCATTAATGTCAATGATTCCCAAGGTACCCTAGTACATTCAAATGAATGTTAATGGATGAGCTGAAGTCGAACATCCGTGGAATCATCCGATCAGAGTTCAATGATGTAAACCCACTGTCGAACATGAGGAGGCCTGCCAATGAAGCATACAGGTCCCAAAGTACTAATTGGTTTCTAAATCTAGTTCCTGGATAATGTGTTGAAGTCGACAAGAATAGACTCGTCAAAGGAGGGCCTTGATGTATCCCCCATCAAAAACATGAAACAAACACAGAGATGCAATTGGTAGATCAAATGAATATGGACTGACAAAGGTATTGAGACAAGATATTTGTGATGGCTGACTCTCGAGGCAGATACTTCCCTTGAACACTAAGGCACAACAACAGAAACATGACTTGGACCAAAACACGATGATGTAGTGGATGCTGTGACTTATGTCGGGTGACCCAAAGGAGTAAAAGAAACTCAAAGGATTGGCTCAATGTAGAGGTTTAGTAGATTGAAAATGTGTGCAAAGGAAAAGTGTCGTTTTCAGGGGCGACTCTAAGAGTTACTTGGTAATGTTCTCAAAAAACTGCATGGCTTGTTTCTTTCAATTTTTACCCCATCCAGATAGAGGAGTACCTCTTTTTAATTTAATGAGCTCGATTAGGATAACACATGCTCGATAAAAATCACCTTCAATAAGTTCCTCTTCCTTTGTTTAATGAACTGGAAGAAGTAAGGGTTCGGTCCCATATGGGCCTGTTGATGTTTGTTTAACGAGTCCAAAGATAGAAAACTCGAAGGTTTTTCATGATTATAGAGTTTGGAAAAACACTTAAAAGAGAACTCTCTCAGTTCCCTTTTCATAAAGTAGTTTGATGAGACTAAAAAAGAGATAAACTATCGCTCAATAGACATTTTCTTCAAATACTTTAATGAGCGTGAAAAGAACAAGGTTGCTCGGTAATATTTTCATGTTTAGAGAGTCTGAAAAGAACTTAAAGATGACTCCAATGTTGTCCTTTTTCATAATGTTAGTCTCGCGAGGTCGAAAAAGAGATAAATTATCACTCGAAAGACACCCTTTCAAACCATTTAACGAGTGTAAAAGGAAGCAAGATCACTCGACAATCTTTTCATGTTTAGAGAGTCTGAAAAGAGCTTAAACGAGACTCCAGGGGGTTCCTTTTTCGTGTATCCATACAGGTCCAAAAAAGAGATAAAAGTCTATTCGGATGTATTCTCATGTATTTACGAGCATGAGAAAGAACAAAGACTAAGCTCGGTATGCCCCCAACATGAAAGATAGTGGCTTAAGTCCAGAATGATCAGCAAAGGATGGAGACATGCCCTCCAAGCTTCAATTCATTCACCGGCTCTAAGGTCGTCACCAATTTTTCTAGTAGATGAGAAAAATGAGAAGGGTGGATGAAAAGAAGCTTCAAGAGATGTGATTGTTTCATTTTTTAAGGAGCTTGATACAAGAAAAGAACTATGCTCAGAGCCTCTGTTTCATTTTTTAATGAGCTTTCCATAGAGAAGAGAAACTATGCTCATGGCCTCTATTTCATTTTTTAACGAGCTTGCTACAGAGAAGAGAAACTATGATCATGGTTGCTTCTTGATCATGGCTTCTAAGAGAATACCTCTCTGGAAGGATACCATGTCAAGAGACAAAACTCGATCATGGCCTCCAGGAGATCTTTGTTGGATGGAAGATAATCACTCGGGAAGGACCACATGTCAAGGGTCACGATAGGAGTAAGGAGATCAGGCTCCAATAATCCTACCAAAGAAATCACCATGTCCACTACCAGATACAAATCATGAAAAGTTGAAATCGTGGGAGATGATGAAAAATCAACACCAAGAGGGGAGATAGAGTGTATATCTTCCCGAATTTCTTCACAAGGGGGAAGAAAAGAGTATCAGTGACGGTTATCATCCCAAGGTAACTTGTCAATGTGAAGCATCTTTGGAATAGATTCATCAAAAGGAAAAATTGGGGAAATGCAGTCGATTGTCGATGAAAATGAACTCAATCATGAGTGCATCGAGGAAACGTCAGGTGCCGGTAGATGTTGGCCATCTGATGAGGGAGAAGCGGATTGGGTAGAAACGTATGACATTTTTTCTACACTAAGTGGCACGGTGTCACCTAGTGCATCAAATTCCAATGGACAAGATACAATCCAAGGTGCAGATGATTCCAAAGATTGATAAGCCGTGGTTGAAATCATATTGACGGTGGAAATATGATGGGTAGTCGGTGGAAGTGGTGTAGGGAAGGTACCCATGAGGTTAGAATATTTTAGTAAGCCAACACCAATGCTTTCATACGTGATCTTTTGGTCTCCCAAGAAAGGAATATTGTTGGTAGTAGGAATGCGAGCATCGGTCGTGTAGAAATCCAACTGATCAACAGTGACAATGTTTCCCTGATGAGGAAATTGTACACATCGAAAGACTAACAAGAAAATGATAGTAATGGCATAAAACCAACTTCTTTCAAGTAACAAGTTGTAATCGAGGGGAGCATCGACCACCTCGACATCAACAGTAACAATTTTTCCACCCAATTGGATGGGCAGGGACTGTAAAATCCCATGGGGATGAAAACCTCGCCCGTCGAAGGCACGTAACATTGTTGGGGATTTGTTGAGTGTTGGTGATTTTAAACCTTTCCAACATTCCAAATACATGACACAAGTCGAGGATCCCTCATCCAGAATAGTTCGGTGGATTTGTTGATTGTGAACAACAACATCAACTTGGAAAGCAAGTTGGTGGGAGAGTCGAGACGCATAATTGTCCAGGTTATACATGATCTGATTGGACAACTTAGGATCAATAGTTCCAAGAGTGGCCAAGAGAATTCTACGTTGACTGGGGCAGTGCTATATAACTTCTAATGTGGACATAGCGCACAGTGCTTGAGCCAAATATTCAATAATGTTGTAGTTTTGGGTGGCACATGAACTAGGATTAAAGGTAGCTTTACGTATAGTGCTCTTAGGATGGCATACGATAGATTCAAACGTGGGTTTCTCAATCTGAAGTGGTCCAGATGGAGGATTAACCGAAGGAAGATTGACGGAGGACGATGATGGATCCAGTAAAGTATCAGTACCATTAGTGTCGTTTCCTTTGTCAGGCTTACCTGGTGTGTCGTATGTTTTAGAGCGAGTGGTCAAATTGATCCCATTAAACATATAAATGTGTTCACTCAATGAGGCCTCATCATTGGGATCGCTAGAAATGCCCCCAGTAGAGGGGGTTTGAGAAACCATGGATTGCTGCTGTGGAAAAGGTTGAGTAAGCACAGCGGGTTGTGACTTCCCTTGGAAAATTTTGGCCACTTCATTTCGAAGTGGACAATCCTGAGTGTAGTGATCATCACCAAAAATGATACATGGGAATTTTAGTTTCCGTTGTGGTTGCTGTTCTGTAGAAGGTGTTTGATTTTTGGGTTGTTCATTATTATTTTTTGATTTATTCTTTGTCTTCTTCTTACCCTCGGATTGTTGTGAAGGGGTAGATTGAACTGCATTCACCTCAGAGATATGATTTTGGGGGGAGGTAGAGGAGGGTGTAGTCAATTTGGAAAAAAAATGAGTTTTGATGGAACCGATAACACCATCCGCATTAGATGAGGATGATGGCTTAGAAGGATCGGTATTAGCTCGAGCAGCATTCAGAAGAAAATCATACAAAGTACCAGAAAGGGAATAAACCAAATCTAAATATTGAGCCTGAGTGATGGCTTGTTCCTCTATGACCACACCACCCATAGTGACATTGCGAGCGATCGGGGGTAACAATGATTTAGTAAACCATTCCACCAATAGTATGTCAGGAATGATTGTCTTGATCATCCTTCATCGTCGCCTCCACTCATGAATATGGTCAGAGATATGCATAGAGTTAGTTTGACGAAGGGAGTTCAAGAGTTCAGTACCCGTCTCGTAGCAAATAGGTAGTTGAAAGTGCATGAGGAAAGACATGGCAAGGGATTGAAGTCATGAAAAGAAGCACATGGTAGTTCAATATACCACTTTGTTGCTGAACCGATAAGTGTTCGCTGGAAAAGATGAAAATGTATAGAATCATCCATGAGGGAGTTTGATTAAAACCACAAATGGAAAGTCATCACATGGTTGTTTGGATCTTCACCAAGGTTTCCATCAAATTTCAGAATATCAGAAGGAAGTTTAGCTGGAATGACTGGCCAAACCGGTGAATGAGAAATATGATTATTAGTTAACTGAGACAAGTCTGGGAGATCCAGAGTCGCAAGGAAAGATAGTTGTCGGTTAATTTGCGAATGATACTGGTGTGGCATAGGAACACTAGTAGGACCATAGACTTGGTTAGGTGGATAGTTGTAACTAGTAGTTCCTCCTACATATGGTTGTTGCTGGCCAGGATAAGAAGGATTTGATGGTGCATGAGAAACATTGGCATAACCCGGTGGGTTCTGAACATTATAGGTTGGGTGATTTATTTTCTCGTGAGGAGGATAAACATTCTTCCCTTGAGGATGGTAAGGATTAGATCTCAAAGGTAGATACACATGAGGCCCATCAGGAGGATAAAACTGTGGTCCCAAAGAACTCCAGGTGGTATTTTGGATGCTGCCTGGATAAGATTGCTCGTAAGATGTTCTGTAAGGGACAGGATTGGATACTCCTAGTGGGTTACTATACAAGTTCCATCCAATGTGGGGTTGGGTAAAAATGCCTCCTAAAGATACTCCCCAGGATTGTGAAGGGTTTCCAACAAATGAGGGTTGCCCCCTTGCCAGTAGTGGATTGATGATCAGGGTGTGACTGGAAAACGGAGTTTTCCCTCCAGGAGGAGTATGAAAAGTGGGTTGTCCCCCGGGAGGGGTAGGCCCACCATGGAAAGGTAGTCCTCCAAGAAGAAATGGTTCATTGGATGGTGTTTTCCCTCCAGCTGGTTGTGTTTGGCCAGCAGGGGTCCGCATTCTTGGGTAAGAAGATGTCCCAGTAGGATTGTGTGGAACATGCGGAGCTGTAGAGTAAAATCTTGTAGAAACGGGGGTAGAGATTGAAGTGCTTTGTGGATGAGTAGAGGTGATGAGTCCAACATTAGGATGGACTTGTGCTAGTGTAGAAGTAGGGTGAATAACCTAATCGACTGGGTGATTCATGGTTTGACCGGATGGTCCTGTTTCACTAGGAGGGTCGTGAGGATGAAAGGGTTGTCGAATAGATTCAAAATGTTCATAGGGATCGCGTCACGATGAAGTCCTCCATACAGAATGAGCAGGTGTGGGATTGGTTTCTACTGCAGTGCTAGGATGAACAAGAGTCCTATACTCATCACCAAAGATTCATTCTGTGGATCCCATATATGTTTCATTAAAGATCCTCTCCGGTAATCATGGGATCTCTTCGTCTATGATGTTCCCAAGGGAGTCTAAACGAACCAAAAGTGGTTTGAGAGGGGTTACCGACACAGATGTAGTGGGATTTTCAACTGTGACCAAAGCACCTTCTGAGTTATCTAATGGAGGAGCAATAACACTTCTAGTGTCAGATTGATTTTCTACCTCTCTACGGTAGTTGTCTTCCGGTGGGCTAGGAGGTAAGGGTTGATAGCCTTCTGGAGGCATCCCTGGCATCCTATGTGATCGACGAATACCTTTATCATCTATGGGCTCAATTGTGGAGAAAAATAGAACACACTGAAAATATAGGGCCAACTAACAAAAAGAAATAACATGCGCTAATAAAATCTAAGAATCAACCAAGCAGACAAAACTTCTCTCAATGACCGTACTAGTTGGTGATGAAATACAACATCACGTGATCAAGTCGAGAAGGGGCTAGGATATGGCAGAACAGTTACAATGGAGACCTGCTTAACGAAATTTCACCTTGGTGTAAGCTTCCACGTAGTAATTGTGGATTTACCCTCCAAGGAGCCCAAGTGAGTTTGACCAATGTCTGTTCTAGGTACAGTGAGACTTCCCTTCACTGTCATCTTGTGTAAGTACCTAAAGATTATGGCAACTAAAGACACCAATTCGTAGTGAGTCCCTGGGCGGGTACAGTTGACAGTCCGATCTGAAATGTATGGGTAGGATAACAAGTCCGAAATCAACCTGAGAGGCTCCCACACATAATCGTGGGTATACCTTCTAGTGACCCCCAATATACGATCCTACCACTACAAACAATTGAACCACGGAGGGATAATCTCCATAATTCACCCGAATGTGACCTCGTGCATAACCCCTATGTGAGAGGGGGATCCCAGAAAACCAAAACGATAATTGGATTTGACTCTCCCTAGCTCAGGATGCTAATGTTTGTTTTGAAAACTTTGGAGAGTTGTACTCATAGCCTAATCCAAAGTGCTAACCCTAGTCTACTGTTGGTGGAAGATCCTAAAAACAAAAATGTTCTAGATAATTTTTAATTAGCGTTAATTTTACAGTTGTTCTTTACTCAAAGGGTGTACGAAAGTGAAACTGATGGAATGAGGACTCAATTCCCAAAAATATGCATGAAAGATGATACACAATCATTTATTTTCAATGAATGCCTATTTAAGGGAAAGAGAAAGAGTTGTTTTTACTTTCAAACACTAATATGAAATGTCCTCTATCAATCGGTTCTCAATCGAATTCGATGCAATGCTAAAAAATTAAAAAAAAACACCTTCTAATATGCAAACCAATAACTAATATGTCTTTTTTCATTTGTATGCTAATGATGATTAATTCAATGCAAAAAAAAAACTTCTCCTACCAACTACCCTTTCAGATCAAGGAGATTTGGACAAGTATGATCAGATTTCACACACACAAAACACACCCTCTTGCTATGATTGAAACAAGAAGAAAACATAAAACAAAAGATAACAAAGAAAAATAAAAAAACTCACACAAAAGAGAGATGTTGAAAAACAATGGCCTCAAAGAACCAAACAATATGATTCATAGATTTCTGATTCGCTTCACCAGAGTTCTCGCTCAGTCAGATAAGAGAGAAGAGAGAAGTGGATTGATTTCAAGCTCTCAACAACAAAAACTCAAAAATAATGAAGAAGGACACCAACTCTGAATAGCAAAGTGCTTATTTATATGGAGGGATGTCAAAATTCTATGGGAAGAAGCATTGAATCACAAAGAATCTCAGCAAGTGAAAAAATAGGGTCTGGACCTCAAAAATGCATTTTTGAAAAGATTTTGTGCAAAAAGGGGCTAGTGCTCTGGTGTAAGGGACACTAGGGCATTATAAAGCTCTGTCCAACACCTTTAGGGAGTGATGGTGCTCTGCTAACATGGGAATAGGGGCGCGAGGCTTAAAAAACTCATAAAAATGTCCAAAAACCCAAAATTTCAGTCAAATTTTGACAGTCAAGATGAATGTGATGGATTAAGGATTGAATCGGCAAGTAAAATAATATATAGGGGATGAACAAGGTATATAGAAAACAAAGAGAAAGACAAGGTCTATGAGGAAGACCAAAACTGAAAAGTTTCGATTCGATCCCCATTGGAGTCACCAATTTCTATTGAAGGAAAATCTCCCTGTGGACAGGTAGATCTCCTCAAAGAGCTAGATGCTTAACTCTAAGATAGAAAGTGCTTATCATGGTCACTGACATCCTTTTAGGTATACACAAACTAATGCATGAAGAGGAAGGAGGAAAGACGTACCTTTTACCGATGTTTGTCCCTGCACACTTCGAGTTGAACTCCAATCTTGGGCTCCTCGATAAGCCCTGTAGACAAACAAAGTACAACCACTTCCTATTCTATCGATATTAGTTCGAAGCATACCTATCTACTTAGAGACAAATTCATGTAATGTCAAACACAAATTATAAAGAAACAGGCCAAGCACATTACATTAATGAGGACAAAACGTTACTTACAGCCATAGATAGAATGTAGCAGTTTCATCAAGTTATCCTTGTCTAACACTTTCTCAAAAGCCCCACGATTGGAATGATGATAGCTTCACTGATTAGCCTCCACTTCACTGTGTGTTTCCTATGAGATCATAGGTTTCATGCTTCTCAATCCTTCTCCAAATATCACTTATGAGATCATAAGTTTGGTATCATTCTCCATCCAGCTCCTCTTTCACCATGAGAAAGCCTGCTTATATAGCCTTGGAGAGGCTCAACAACTTGAGATATCATTGGGTCGAGTTGAGGATTTTCCTCCTTGAGTTAGGGATCTTCCCTAAGATCATGGATGGAATAGGGATTCGAATCCAACTGCCTTCCAAGATTGAAAAGATATTTCCCCATTCTTCTCAACAAACCAACTATTGCCCAGAATAGGTAGTGCCCCCTCAAAAGGGCAATCAGAGAATTATAGCACTCCCAAGTAGGCTTTAGGGGGGCGCGAGCACTCCTAAGAGTAGGAGTGCTCCTTCAAAAGGGATGATACAATGTTATAACACTCCTAGATAGTGTATAGGGGAGTGCCAACACTCCTGAGAGAGGTATAGGGGAACACTCACCTCCACAAACTCAGTTTTTTGGGTTCTTTCAGATGGCAAGAGGTTCATAAGATTAGTTAACCATTCCTCCTCTTCCAAATCAAGTGTTTGATATGTGTGAAGTGTCCTTCTCATGTCGTTATAGGCACGACATAGGCATCATGACAATATGCTTTCCTTGACACTTGCGACACTTGTGAGCAAAATGCGACACTTGTGACACTTGTAATGACGACACTTGCGACACTATTGAAGTGAGTAATTTCAATGTGTAATAGATTCCCCCCCAAGTATGAAGTTAGAAGATGAGAACTGATAACTAAAATGATTTGTAGACTTTCAAGCAAGGGTATAGACACAGAGAACCTAACAGAAGCTGCACACAAACATCCAACAAATATTATGACATGTTTCAAACCCAAGGCAGGCATACCTATGCTTGGGTGATCAAGACTTACAAGATATGGCTACCATAAAATACACTGCGAATCCATAATTGTATTGATAAAAGTATAACCACCGAGGATACAGTGTGGATCTATACTCTTATGACCTGAACTGATCGTAGCCATGAAGAATACACAGTGGATATACGAGATGATAAGACATATCCATGACCAATAAAAAGTGGATGTATGTAACAGTATATGTGTCATTGTTCAAGAGAAACTCCATCACAACCTGGGAAAAGTACATATCAGAGTGATCACTCAACCCAGGGTGTTCTTACTGATCCCAATGTAGTACGAATCTAACCATGTGAATATATGTCCTGATGTCGAACATGGTAGAAACCACTTGATTACCGGTCAATGATGTAAATCGTTAACAAGCATGAGGGAAATCATCATTAATGCCAATGATTCCCAAGGTACCCTATTACATTCCAATGAATGTGAATGGATGAGCTAAAGTTGAACTTCTAGGGAATCATCCGATCAGAGGTCAATTATGTAAACCCACTGTCAAACGTGAGGAGGCCTGCCATTGAGGCATGCAGGTCCCAAAGTACTAATTGGTTTCTAAATCTATTTCCTAGATAATGTGTTGAAGTCGATAGGAATAGACTCATCGAAGGAGGGCCTTGATGTATCCCCCATCAACGACATGAAACAGACACAGAGATGCAATTGGTAGATCAAATGAATATGGACTGACACAGGTATTGGGACAATATATTTGTGATGGCTGACTCTCGAGGCGGATACTTCCCTTGAACACTGAGGCACAGTAGCAGAAACATGACATGGACCAAAACATGATGATGCAGTGGATGTTGTGACTTACGTCAGGTGACCCAAAGGAGTAAAAGAAACTCAAAGGATTGGCTCAATGCAGAAGTTCAACAGATTGAAAATGCATGCAAAGATAAAGTGTCGTGTTCAAGGGCGACTCTAAGAGTTACTTGGTAATGTTCTCAAAAAACTGCTTGGCTTGCTTCTTTCAATTTTTCCCCCATACAGATAGACAAGTACCTCTTTTTAATTTAACGAGCTCGAGGGGGATAACACATGCTCGATAAAACTCACCTTCGGTAAGTTCCTCTTCCTTTGTTTAACGAACTGGAAGAAGTAAGGGTTTGGTCCCATATGGGCTTATCGATGTTTGTTTAATGAGTCCAAAGATAGAAAACTCGAAGGTTTTTCATGATTATAGAGTCTAGAAAAACACTTAAAAGAGAACTCTCTCAGTTCCTTTTTCGTAAACTAGTCTGATGAGACCAAAAAAGAGATAAACTATCGCTCAACAGATGTTTTCTTCAAATACTTTAACGAGCATGAAAAGAACAAGGTTGCTCGGTAATATTTTCATGTTTAGAGAGTCTGAAAAGAACTTAAAGATGACTCCAATGTTGTCCTTTTTCGTAATGTTAGTCTCACGAGGCCGAAAAAGAGATAAATTATCACTCGAAATATGGCCTTTCAAACCATTTAACGAGTGGAAAAGGAAGAGAGATCACTCGACAATCTTTTCATGTTTAGAGAGTATGAAAAGAACTTAAAGGAGACTCCAGGGGGTTCCTTTTTCGTGTATCCATACAGGTCCGAAAAAGAGATAAAAGTCTACCTGGATGTATTCTCATGTATTTACGAGCACGAGAAAGAACAAAGGCTAACCTTGGTATGCCCCCAGCATGAAATCTAGTGGCTTAACTCTAGAATGATCAACAAAGGCTGGAGACATGCCCTCCAAGCTTCAATTCATTCACCGACTCTGAGGTCATCACCAATTTCTCTAGTAGATGAGAAAAAAGAGAAGGGTGGATGAAAAGAAGGTTCAAGAGATGTGATTGTTTCATTTTTTAACGAGCTTGACACAAGAAAAGAACTATGCTCAGAGCCTCTATTTCATTTTTTAACGAGCTTTCCACAGAGAAGAGAAACAATGCTCGTGGCCTCTGTTTCACTATGTGTTTCCTATGAGATCATAGGTTTCATGCTTCTCATTCCTTCTCCAAATATCACTTATGAGATCATAAGTTTGGTATGATTCTCCATCCAGCTCCTCTTTCACCTTGAGAAAGCCTGCTTATATAGCCCTGGAGAGGCTCAACCACTTGAGATATCATTGGGGTGAGTTGAGGATTTTCCTCCTTGAGTTAGGGATCTTCCCTAAGATCATGGCTGGACTAGGGATTCGAATCCAACTGCTTTCCAAGATTGAAAATATCTTTCCCCATTCTTCTCAACAAACCAACTGCTGGCCAGAATAGGTAGCGCCCCATTAGAAGGGCCATCCGAGAATTATAGCACTCCTGAGAGTAGGAGCGCTCCTTCAAAAGGGCTGATACAGTGTTATAACGCTCCCAGATAGTGTATAGGGGAGTGCCAACACTCCTGAGAGAGGTATAGGGGAGCGCTCACCTCCAAAAACTCAGTTTTTTGGGTTCTTTCAGATGGAAAGAGGTTCATAAGCTTAGTTAACCATTCCTCCTCTTCCAAATCAAGTGTTTGATGTGTGTCAAGTGTCCTTCTCATGTCATTATAGGAATGACATAGGCATCATGACAGTATGTTGTCCTTGACACTTGCGACACTTGTAATGACGACACTTGCGACACTATTGAAGTGAGTAATTTCGATGTGTAATAGATTGCCCCCCAAAGTATGAAGTTAGAAGATGAGAACTGATAACTGAAATTCTTTGTAGACTTTCAAGAAAGGGTATAGACACAGAGAACCTGATAGAAGCTGCACACAAACATCCAACAAATATTATGACATGTTTCAAACCCAAGGTAGACATACCTATGCTTGGGTGATCAAGACTTGCAAGATATGGCTGCCATAAAGATAATTGTGGATCCATAACTGTATTGATAAAAGGTATAGCCACCGAGGATACAGTGTGGATCTATACTCTTATGATCTGAACTGATCGTAGCCATGAAGAATACAAAGTGGATCTATGAGATGATAAGACATAGCCATGACCAATACAAAGTGGATATATGTAACAGTATATGTGTCATTGTTTAAGAGAAACTCCATCGCAACCTGGGCAAAGTACATATCATAGTGATCACTCAACCCAGGGTCTTCTTACCAATCCCGATGTAGTACGAATCTAGCCATGTGAATAGATGTCCTGATGTTGAACATGGCAGAAACCACTTGATTACCGGTCAATGATGTAAACTGTTAACAAGCACGAGGGAAATCACCATTAATGTCAATGATTCCCAAGGTACCCTAGTACATTCCAATGAATGTGAATGGATGAGTTGAAGTTGAACATCCATGGAATTGTCCGATCAGAGGTCCATGATGTAAACCCATTGTCGAACGTGAGGAGGCCTATCATTGAGGCATGCAGGTCCCAAAGTACTAATTGGTTTCTAAATATAGTTCTTGGATAATGTGTTGAAGTCGACAGGAATAGACTCATCGAAGGAGGGCCTTGATGTATCCCCCATCAATGACACGAAATAGACACAGAGATGCAATTGGTAGATCAAATGAATATGGACTAACACGGGTATTGAGACAAGATATTTGTGATGGCTGACTCTCGAGGTGGATACTTCCCTTGAAAACTGAGGCACAGCAGTAGAAACATGACATGGACCAAAACATGATGATGCAGTGGATGTTGTGACTTATGTCGGGTGACCCAAAGGAGTAAAAGAAACTCAAAGGATTGGCTTAATGCAGAGGTTTAGCAGATTGAAAATGCATGCAAAGAGAAAGTGCCATGTTCAAGGGCAACTTTAAGAGTTACTTGGTTAACCATTCCTCCTCTTCCAAATCAAGTTTGATGTGTGTCAAGTGTCCTTCTCATGTCATTATATGCATGACATAGGCATCATGACAGTATTCTTTCCTTGACACTTGCGACACTTGTGAGAAAAATGCGACACTTGCGACACTTGTAATGATGACACTTGCGACACTATCAAAGTGATTAATTTCGATGTGTAATAGAATTTTCTATCTCCAACTGAAAGGAGGCTCCAAACCCCTAGTTTCTCAGGCTACAACCTGAGGGAAGCTCCAACTCCTTAATTATCTAGCTACAACCTCCTATATTTTCTTGCTACAACCAGAAGGTGGCTACAACCACCTAGTTCTCAGGATTCAACCTAGAGGAAACTTTAACTCCCTGATTCTCTAGCACCAACTAGAAGGAGGGTACTGTCCCCTTTCCCTACCCCATACAAATTCCTTGAAATATAAATGCTAGATTTAGACAACCTGTCACTGAATCAAACACTACCACTATCAACCTGTACCAACATCTTGTAACAACCTGTACCAATCAACTGACACCAAACAACCTATAATAACCTGTACCAAAAACCTATAATGACATGTACCAAAAATCTATACACCCAGAAGTGGATCAACTATGCACAACACAACCTGTCTCATCAATATCATCAACCAATCAGATCTATTCACCAAGATCAATCATCGAGACAACTCTCAACCATATGCACAATATCACCAAGATATGCATCAACCAAGACTACTTACAAACATCAACAATATGTATCACAATCAATATGTGCTTCTAAAAGTATACCAAGTCATATATGCCACATCATCCATAAGCCATGTGACAACAATATTACTAGAAAGTGCCTCTAACAATGTAGCTAAGATGTACCAATCACACATCAACTATAGATCAAACTATGAATCATCAAGATGTAACAACATCACCATACCATACACCTCAAGTATGTACCACTCATCAAATATATGTCCCAACATGTATCTCAATCATATACCAAACACATATACCAATATAACCATCAAAAGTTCTCTATCAATACATCACACTATCCATAACCAAATACCATAAACCCTCACATCAAATCATGTGCCAAAACCTCACTGTTATGTAGCCCCAAGTGTGTACCAATAATATATCAAGACCATTAAAAAAATCCTCTCATAATGTACCATAAGATATACTTCAATAGATATGCCTCAAAACCATTCTACAATAATCCCTAAACTTCCAAGAGGGCATCCAATAGATTTACAAGTAAAACCCTCAACCATATTCATAGATTCAACACTACACATATGAAAACCATACATTTTTATTCTTGTAGTTGTGGATCTATTACATATATGTTTTTGTAGCCGTGATTTTGTTGCCATGATTTTGCTGCCGTGATTCTAATTCCGCGGTTTTGTTGTCGTGATTATGTTTCGCAATTTTGCTTGTTACTACAAGCCTTGACGAAGAGGACACTACCTTGGCTAGGTGGCCAGAGCTGACAATGTTACCCACTAGTATCTTCGCAGAAATGAGAAGGCTAGATCGTGATGAGACCCCCTTTCCTTTGGCCATGCAACCAAAGGTCACTGCCCTGGTTTGGTGACCAGATGATGGCAATGTCATACCGCTAAATACCTATGAACATAATGGGCCGGATCGTGATGAGACCTCCCATCCTCTTGGTT
>ML783986.1:17486-36671 GCA_009831015.1 Picea engelmannii
GCAAGCATATGGTGATAATATATAAAGTTAGCACATTCAATAGCACAATCCATCAATATTCATAACAAATACGCCCATGGAATAACAATTCAAATATTTGCAAGACATTTTTTGGACGAGAAAAGAGTATTTCTATTAAAATGTAATTAAAAAAAAGTATGAATAACAACCTTCCGTGTCGACACGTTCGGAACCGAGAAACTAATTCCCTTCCAGCTAGGCCTCCACCACTTCAATCCTCCACCAAAGACAATCTCATATAAGAGAGACTATGAGGTTCTCTATCAAATAGGGAAGATCTTGAGGGTTGAACAATGTGTTCAGACTTAAAAGGACAAAGGGATGCAGACTCAATAAGAAGTGAATAATTTCTCCAGAGTAACTTTTCTCTCAAAGTTGAATTCTTCTCCCCTCTTCCATAGCTTGGATATGGCCCATTTATAGCCTTCAAATGGAACTGAAGGGCTGATTCAGAACCTTTCCAGTATATGGAAGGTCAAGGATCATGGATCTTCTGACGTGACATGGAAACTCGACACCATTTTTTAATTTTGAGCACAAAACCCGATGTACGCGGGTTGTAATGGTGTAACCTGCATATACGCATGTTGTATAGTTGTTAGGGTGTGTATATGTGGAAAAATACAATTTTTGTCTCTGGGAACTGTAAAAAGGGACTTCAAGTCTACATCGAAATGGAGAAAGGCCCTCTGAACAAGTTTGTATATGGTGAGGAAACTCTTGCTATAACAGATACCCCCTAATGTGTGAGGTTAGAGGAGTATCTGCGATGGTCAAAATATATTATAATTCCCAGAAGTGGAGTAATGGAGACCCAAATCGATGAACTAGTTTCTCATAAGAATATTACAATCCATACTGACTTTGTGCACATGGCCGCCAATTTGAATTACACTGTAGATCCATGTGGAAATATGCCAAACAACTGTCCATGGTCATGAGTAGGAAATACAAGAGTAGATACATGCCATAGGCTGTCATGGTCACGAACAAGGCCCAGCAAAAACCAGTCTAAAAATCATTCTGAAGATATCTGAATACAATGGAGTACAATCTGATCTCCCATGATCACTAAAGTCATATAGGTACTAGTCCAATGAATGATAACAACAACTCAGGAAAGCTGTGACTATAAATTAATGTCTTCAATTCTTCTACATGATCTGCCAAAGGTGCAAGTCTACATTATGTGAATAAAGGAGTTGAGGTCGAACACAATGAAACTTCATTTAATTACTGGTCATTAAAGTATACCATTAACAAATGCAAGACAACCTACTAATAATGAAAGTAGTTATCAAGGCACTGAGTACATTCTTACAAGTGCGAATAAAGGTGTTGAGGCTGAACACTTGAATAATCCATTGATTAAGAGACATTGATGTATTCCCAACTGTTGATGGTGATAGAACTTGCCACTGATGACTACAAGCCTCTAGGTACTCATAGGACTCTAGGTCTCGTTTCCAAAATAGATGGGCTGAATTCGATGGAAGGAGACCCACTGAAAGGATAGCATTAAGGCATCTCTCATCATTCAACATGAGGTACAAAGCAGGATCTTGATGATTTGGAGGAACACGGAAGTAGAACATGTTCACGAACCAACGACCTTATCCATCTTTCGCGTGCACTAGATGCAAGTAGTGCACTAAAAATACCCTTTAAATAGTAGCCAACAAGGAAAATTGTTGACAAAGGAGAGGATACCACCAATGAGGCTAATGGAATCCAAGAAACTGCACGAATCCCACTGTGTGAATAGATTTCTTGTCGTCGAACACAAGGGAAACCCTCCAGTCAACGACCAATGAGGAAATGTCGATTGTTGGGTTCATGGTTACCTACCCATAATGAAAGTAGGACCAAGTGTTACACATTATTTTGGTCACCCTGGTGATGTTTCTACAAGCATGTGTTCAGGCTCTCAAAAAGATCTTTTGCATGAGAAAAGTAACTGGTTTCTCCCTCTACAAAACTTGTTTTTAAAAGGACGTCGCAGGCCAAGAGTAATACAAAGTGCGAAAATGCCTGATTTCTGTAGGCTGTCCTTAAACTAGCTTGCGAAATTTCCGCAGGCTGCTCTATATACAGGGTGCGACGACATTTTAAGACTAAGAAAATGGATGAAGTTCATGAAGGTTATAGAAGGGAATCTTCTAGAATATGAGGTGGCATTTGTATGGTTGGGATCCTACTGGATTCTCTGATTTGGTGGGATCATCCTAATCTCTTTAACCATCTCTCCTTCTTCTATATAATGATGAATTTCTCATGGAAAAGGTTAAGCAAAAAGAAAGCTCAAGTAAAGAATTTATGAGGGAATAGGCTGAAGATTGTGTGAGGAACTCTATTTCAATTGATGCTTAAGATCTCCATTGTTTCATCAAGCTATTGTGAGTCATCTACATGCAAGTTTGAAGCAAGTGTGTGTTGGAGCAAAGGGCCACTAAAAGGGAACCTTGCAACATCAAGGCGGCTTGATTGTATCTTCCACTTTTACTTAATATAATACGATGGCATGTTTCTTTCCCATAAAATCATTCTCATTTTATTACATGACTCCTTGATCACATGTATAGGTTTTCATTGAACACACTATTGTTTCTTTCACTTTGGTTGGTTTGTGTTCCATTGCAGAATCAATAGCACAAGAGCACCGAGGCGAATCAGGAACATCAAAGACATAAGAAAGTGATATTCAAAGGTACGTCACTCATCTCTTCTTTGATAGTAAATTCAACGACGAAACTTAGGGAAAGTACCATGTCTTGTCTCATTTTGTTCTAGATCTAGGTGGATCTAGGGAGATCAGTTTATGTTCGCATTCACCGATTTACCCAATAAAAAAATTGGCGACTCAACTGGGGATACAACCTTTTTTTGTTTTTTTGTTGTGCATTTGACTTTAGCATACCTCTTTTCATTTCCATCCAGTCTCCGAGTCTATGGGGGATCCATCCAAACTCACTGGATATGAAAGTTCTTTTGGACTCTTTTCCCTCTTTCCATTTTTTCTTTATTTACAGGCATTTCCGCACTGTATCTCATATATAACCTACGAAAACCTTAGATACCCGCACCGTAACTACTTATAACAGTGCAGACTTTTCGGAACCTACCCCATAGCCAACTCGTGGAAACCTTTAATTCCCACTGTACCCTACTACTGGGCTACGACATTACCTGTAATTTTTTTTTGGATTGGGTAATTTTGTCTTCTGCTACCTAGTTTTTCTTTGATCATCTAGGAGGGACTTTTGGAGCCTGCATTTGACTATTTTCTAAGTTTAAGTACTTTATGTTGATTGGTTTTCAGGGATTGAAAACCCTTCTTTGTCATTTTATAAGTTTTTGCTTCTTGATTTTTATCAACAAGGATATAATCTCCGATTTTGAAATCTGAGTCCTTGATTGATGAAGGTCTTTGATCTGATTTAAGGTTTTGGATTGTTTACATTTTCTGGATTGCTTGTTGACTGGAAAGTCATTTTCATTTGCATTTAGTGAAACACTTTCTTGTCATCCTTATTTGTATCTTCATTGAAAGTTTGATTTGGGTATTTGTTGAGTGTATCGATTTTCTTTGGTTACTTTTCCTTTCATCATTATATCCTTGACTTGGTTTTGGAAAGGAAGAATTAAATTCATCTATTCTTTGTAGTAATCATTCATAAGAATTTTTTTTGCATTCAATTTTTTTTTTTACAAGAGAACAAGTTGGAAAATTTCATTGCTTATGGTTGTTTAAAATTGTGTTCATTCAAGAAAAAGGAATTATATTTTGTAGCTTTCATGTTTTTCGAAGAAATACTTTCTCCCTATTGTACTTAGAGTTCATCAACTAAAACATTGCATCATTCATCTCTTTTTGCATATTATTGGGTGAAGGCCTCATACAACATTAGTTTCATATCCATCTCCCTCTTGCTTAAACAACAACCTCTAAAACACTGCGTAATTATAAAATTTAATTAGTAACTTTTATTTTCTAGGGCTCTTTCCACCAACATTAGCTAGGCTAGCGCTTTGGAATAAGTTGTGATGCACACTCTCCAAAGCATAAAACACATTGTAGCATATTGTGATAGGGAGTGTTCAAATCCATTGGCAACATTTTTTCCTAGGAAGCCCTTCTCACAGAAGGGTCAAACCTGATGTCGCATTAAGGATGGTAGCATTACTCACCCTGCTTTGTTGGTCTTAGTGTAGAGATTGTATGTATTACAAGGGTCACTTGAAGGTATACCCACAATTATGAATGGAATCCTTTCAAGTTGATTTCAAGCTAGATACCCTACCCTTGTGCGTGGATCAGACTATTGACTATTTCCCCAGGCATCATTGTTTTTCTTGGTAACCCTAGTAGCCTATCTCTTTACGGTCTTACACAAGGTGACTTTGGAGGGGCAAGTCTTCACGGTACCTGGAATCGACATTGGCTAGAATCACTCGGCCTCCTTGTAGGGTATACCCACGATTATGTGTGGGAGCTTGCACCAGGGTGTAAGTCTGTTAAGCAAGTCATCAATGTAACTTTTCCACCCGCTCTATCCTAGCCCCTTCTTATCTTGACTTCGCAACGTTGGATTTCATCACCAACTAGTGACTTCAAAATAACAAGGTTTGTTTGCATGGTTTGATTTCTAGATTTTATTAGCGAGTGTTGCTTTTTTACGTAGTTGGCCATAGATGTTTTCTGTAAAATATTTGGTTCGGACAACACAGACCCTCCACGCCATTCGCGCAGGATGCAAGGGCTATCCCTAGAAGATCCGGAGGGTTATCAACCTTTTCTGAATAATCCACTGGAGGGATCTCCTCAACAGAGCGAGGTCCAGGACACCGTAACCTCACAAGGGGAAGGTTCCACCTCTTTAGAAAGTTTCTGAATTATTTTCGATTCTCTATAGGCTTTCCATATAACTCTTAGATACGAGAGACGTATTCTCCAATTGAATTCATCAGGAGAACTTGTTGTTGACACTTCTGGAATACCGACCGGACCCCATATAGGCCCTGGAGCCGAGAATCCCCTTTGGACCACTGATGTATTTAGAATCCTGCCTCACACGGTGCAAGACCTTTACGGCTCAGGAGCAGGTGCTGATATACTTGTCGTATCCCAATTTCCTGAAATGTCTGTTACCTACACGATACCTTTAAACCATTTTACTGGTACAACCAACAACACCACCATCATTCCAGACACACAATCAGTTGGTCCTAGCTCGAATTTTTCTCTCCAGATGGCCCATGCTACTATGGTCCCACACGCTACAACTATTCCCACCGGAAATGTGGTCGTTAACCTAGCTCCCATTGGTACACCACTTTCATCTAGACCTATCCTGTCACTTCCTCCTGGGTACCAAGCTTTGAATCCTTCCACTATCGTCCCTACCTAGGTTCCATCTGGAGTTTCTAGACTTTTTGTTCCACCTAGGTACAATGATGCTATCGGTTTTGTTCCTACACCTTCCTAGGTCCTCTCTGGAGGGTCTTATCCACCTTTTCCTGGGGGATCTAGCCCTAGTGTCTCTAATACAATTGGGAGCACCCATCACCTGTTCACTTATGGTTACCAGATTCTCGTTGGAGGGAAATCTCATGTTGGGGGATATCCTCCACTTGGAGGACAACCTCAGGTTGGACTCTATAACCCACTGTATGAACAAAAACATCCGGATCACTAGCCCACATTTGGAACCTCCTTGCCCAAGGAAATCCACAATCATCTGGGGGGAAACAACCTCAAATAAACTCTTTTGTTCCCCCTCACTCAGGCCAACCATATCAGAGTTCTTTGAATCCCACTTGGGGTCCACACGTTCACTCTAGTGTCTCTTTTCAAGGGAAAATTTCCAACCAACCCAATCCCATGGGCTACATGCCTCCACATCCATGTTTGAATCTATCAAAAACTTCAACTTACATGCATACTACTTATGGTCCTACTGGTATATCGACGAGACTTCCTCCCCAAAGTCATGAGTTCACTCAAGTGAATCAACAATTTCCCTTTTTAGCCACTTTGGATTTACCCGACTTGTCTAGAGTCTTGAATGATCCTATCTTACATTCTCCCCATTGGATCGTTATACAAACCAAGCTACTGTCCAACATTCCCAAATTTGATGGTAAACTGGGAGAAGACCCAAACAACCATGTTATGACTTTTCACCTTTGGTGCTCGTCCAACTCTTTGATGGACGACTCCATTCAGTTACAACTCTTCCAACGAACTCTCGTGGGTTCGGCTGCAAAGTGGTACATAGAATTACCGTGAGGCTTCTTTAACGACTTCAACACCCTCTCCATGGATTTTCTCACACATTACCAATTTCCAATCTGCTACAAGACATGAACTGAGATTTTGAGTTCCTTTAAGAAATCTTTGACCACTCATATTTCTGATCACATCCATGAGTGGAGATGAAGATGACGTTTGATCAAACTCGACCTTACTGATCAATTATTGGCTGAATGGTTCACCAAATCATTCGTCAATAAAATCTTGCGTGATATTTCCATGGGTGGAGTTGTCACTGAAGAGCAGGTGATTAGTCGTGCTCAGTACCTAGATATCATTTATTCACAAATGGGCACTCTTTACGACTTACTCCCTGATGCTCTTCACCCTTCTACCACCGCTACCTCAACAACTCCAGTATCTTCTCATGCTGCTGATGGAGTGATTGGCACTTTCCATGCTGACGCTAAATCCATGTCGGCCACTCAAACTAATCCCAAATTTCCTGCTTCTAATGTCCAAAGTGCTTTGATTCCTACTCCTTCCATTGACAAAACTTCTAAGGTTAACTCCCTTCAATCCACCCTTGTCGGAAAAAATAAATCTAAAAAAGGAAAGGGTAAGAATAAGGAGGATAGAAATAATAATCCACAATCTGATAAACCCAAGATACAGTTTGCTGATGATAAGGATAAGAGTAAACCTCAATATCCTTGCCTTATCTGTGGTGATGATCACTACACAAAAGATTTTCCAAGACGCACTGAGGTCACTAAGTTCCTTCAAGGGACCTAAAATCCTCCCACACCTGCCATTTTGTCACAACCTTTCCCTTCTCAACAGTAGGCCCAATCGGTCATTCATGACCAACCCTTTCATTCCACCACTTCATATGTCCTTATGTGTACTAGTAATTCTACCAAGAACGACGTTGCCATCACTACTCAAGCCAAAGATTATTCTCCTTCAAAGGAGAAAGTTGAAAATTTACCACCTTCATTGGTTCAACTACCTCCTTTAACTTCACCTCCCAACGGTTCTATTCATCGCAAATGACCGAGTCCTGATACAGTTCTTCGCCCTCCTCCAAAGGGCATTGTTCAGAAGTATGCCTTCAATCGTCATGCACGTGCTGCTCAAAACTACAGTATTGTAGAAGATCTTGTGTAAGCACCCTCTGCAATGTTAGCTCTCGAAGTCCTTCAAAGTTGTCCTACTCAACGAAAGGCATTGTTAAAGGCCATCGGTGGAATTGATCCCAGAGATATGAATTTGATAATCTTTGACTTGGAAGATCACATTCCAAGGCTATCTCCTCAGTTAGCATTTCAGATTCAAGTTGTTGTTGAGAACAAGAATATTTGTAGAACCGTTATTGACGAGGGTGCCTCGACATGTGTTATGTTCGTTGATTGTTGGAAAGCCATTGTCTCTCCTCCCCTCATTGAATCACACAATATAATTAAGGCTTTCAGTGGTTCAGGTTTCAAACCCTACGATGTTCTTCCCTCATTGTCTATTATGTTGGAAGGAAAATTGGTCAACGTCGAGGTCGAGGTCTTTGATGCGCCTCTTGAATATAACCTCTTACTTGGATGTAGCTAGATTGATTCCATGCGTGCCATCGTGTCAACCCTTTTCCGTGTGCTACGTTTCCCACATAAAGGAAAAGTCGTTACGGTTGGCCAACTGGCCTTTTTCAATTCTGATTCTCGTACTAGCAATGTACCCTTTATCTCAAAGACACCTCCTGGGTACGAGAATGTCGGTCTGGCTCTCATGAAAGATTCCACTTTAATGGGTACCTTCCCAATACCACCACCCAATGTCCCACCTCCTTTTTTTGCCTCAATCAATATGATTTCCACTTCCTTCCGTGAAACCCCTGCATCTCATGACCCATGGATAGTACCCGACCCCAGTGATTATCTTCACTATGGTGAACAAATTCCTTTAAGTCTGGTTGAATCCGCTTATCAAGCCATTCAATCAGCAACCCCTTCTACTCCCTCTCTTAGTGATTCATCTCCTGATCTGTTTCACATCATTTCCTACAGATGAGATGATCATGTTAGTTATGTCCATGGAAGACACCCCATGGGATGATGGACATCATCATCCCATTCTCTTCCTAGAGCATCACACCATCGAGAGTTACCAACGGATTTCGACTCCGTTGACCGTTGTTTTCATTTCCTGATCCAAGTGGGTATCGGTGGCCACCCACCTTTTCCGACTGGCTCAAAACAGTTTTTTGGCAATTTTGGCAATTTACTATTTTTAGAAGGTTTTAACTTTCGGGGCCATTTTGAGGGCCCAAATGAAGGTTTTTCAAGATATATGTTCTCAATGATATCTAAAGTCATAATTGAGCCCCCAAAATGAATCTCCTCGATGATACCTTTCCAACGAGCTATCACATGCCTAAAACAGAGATCGTATGCAAAAGTTACGACCCTGGGAAGTTGATGTACTAACTTACCCAAACGGGGCCCACATGACTTTTGGCGCTTCATCTCCTAGGGTTAGGTTTTTGGATGTCTAGGACTTTTGACATTCTTGTTTATTGTAAAAAGGCCTTCAGAGCCTCATTGTAATAATCTTCTTGCGAATGCGAGTAGCCGTCACATCTCTTCTCAGAGATAAGCTGCCACCATTCTAGCGAGTCTTTCACTCTGTATTTTTACACTCTCTGTACATTTCTTTCATTAATAGAAATCCTGTATTACTGTATATCTGTGTTTATGGTTGCATCTCTGATATGTTTCTGCTATATTATTGAACATCTACGATATCTCTGTGCATTTCTTTATTATATCTCTGATCTCATTTCGTGCCGAAAATAATCCGTATCTGTTCTCGAGTCAACACATGATGTGCTTTATGAAGGGCACCTGAGTAAAATTTCATCCACCATTCCTCTTGACATATCCATTAAAACCAGAGTCGTTGAAAATGTTCACATCGGAGCCGCATGTTTCGATGATGAAGTCGTCACTTATAAAGCTATTTTTCAAGAATTTCATTGTGCTATTTTTCAAGAATGTCACGAAGAGATGCCAGGTATTGATCCTGATATCATTGTGCATGAAATTAAGACCTATCCAGATGCTAAAACATTTCGTAAGAGACTTCGTCTAGTCCACCCTCGTAAAGCCACCACTATCAAGCTCAAAGTTGAAAAACTTCTTAAAGCTGGCTTTATCTATCCTGTGGATTTAACCGATTGGGTCTCTAATCTAGTTCCGGTAAATAAAAAACAAGGCACGATCCATGTATGTGTCGATTAAAGGGATATTAATAAAGCTTATCCTAAGGACAATTACCCAACCCCCTTCATCAACCAGATTGTCGACGATTGTGCTAGGAGTGAAATCTTCTCTTTAATGGACGGTTTCTCCGGCTATAATCAAATTAATATTTTTCCCGCGGATCAACACAAGACTACTTTCATTTGTCCTTGGGGTACGTTTTCCTACCGGAAATTGCCTTTCAGTTTAAATAACATTGGTGTGACCTTTCAACATGCCATGTCTTATGCTTTTCACGATATCAAGCACATTGTACTGTTGGAAAAGCAGGACCATGGAGAAATAAAATAAAACAAATGCAGAAATAAAATACAGAAGATACACAATACAATAGAGACATATATATATGTGGTTCACCCAATGTGGGCTACGTCCACCATAGAAATTTCCAGGTCTTTCCTTTATTATTATCCAGCAAATGAAGAGATACAACCTACAACAAACCTGTTGTAACATCCTCTTATTTATCTCACAGTCTCCTATCTCAGAATACAATATTCTCCATAATGGATAGCCACAATACATTTCCCTCATAACAAAGGGTTTCCTTCTAGGGAAAAACACCCTAACATAATTTCTACCGTTAGATCTGCGACCTTATAATGAACGGTCCAGATTTACAATGAAATTACAATATACATTTAAAAGGAAATTTTTCCTTTGGGGGATGCTGCCCCTAAACCCCCACCGGGGACCCTCTTGCCCCCGTACCCCCCATCCAGGGGGATAGCCCCCTCGGACCCCACAGAGGGGGTAACTCCCCTCTACACTCCCTCGCATGGAAGAGTGTACATACTTGTGGGGTGTAAATACTTCATGGGGTATAAACACGGCTGAAAACAAAAGACCTCTGAATCAGGAAGATAATCAGGCTCCACAACCAACAATCTCTCACTTGGAGACTGATTTCAACAACTCCACCGCTATTGTTTTTTTTGGACTCTGAACCTTCTTGGTCCTAGAAAATTTCTCATCTTCATATTCATTCTTGAAGACCAACTGAAACTGAGAAAGAACTCAGTTTCTCCCTGGTTACTCCCTTTGTTAACATGTCTGCAGGATTCTGGCTAGTGTGTATCTTTTCCAACTTCAAATGTCCATATTCCAAGATGGATCATATGAAATGGTACCTCAACTGTATATGCTTAGTGTGGCTCAAAATTAATGCACACGGAAATTCATAGGTCTTGGAATGGCTCATGATTAATGCATAATTAAATTTGTAGGTATCCAATGGGCCAAATTTAATGCACGTCGAAATCATATGTCAGGGGTAAGTGGAATCGTGGTTACGATATGGCAGTGTTAATGACAAGTATAATTCAAAACCTTGGTAACAATTTATTATATACAATGACTTTCTTTGAGTTAAGGGCACTCGTTATTATACCTACCTATAGGCATGGTATATAGTATTGAGTTAGTTTTGACTTTCTATTAGTTCATGGTTGAATATAAAATATACACTCCTTTATCTAAAGTTTTAAAAAATAATGATTAATTTTAAATTTTAAATCTCATTTATCTGATATTTTATTGGCCAAAAACTTTGAAGTCTTATCACTACCTTCACTTCCCCCAATGTAAATGTAATAAATATTTCTGCCATCTAGTCATTTCATGCCTACTTATTCTCTCCCTATCTCCTTAAACAATACATTCATTATTATATTGGGCAGGTATATGCTACCTAGTAGCCTTGTTTCTTCAAGTTCCCTCATTGCTATGTTAAAGTTTAAAGTAAACCTGTATTGCTACCTTATCCAATGAATGAAATGTTGAAGTGTAAAGTAAAATATGTATGGTGACCTTATCCAAATAATACTGTTGCCTATGTTAAGAAGTCTATTGGTCATGGAAACCTTGTATGGTTAAACACAATTATAAGATAAATAACAAAGAAATTATATTTAGACTGAATATGGAGGAAAAGATTAATGCTACCTTAATAAATTAGGTAGTTCCTATACATTAGTTTATTATGCTTGGGTTCACTTTAAGAATAAGTGAATAAGAATAAGAATTTAACAAAAAAAATATTATGGATTTTTGAGTACATTACATATGGTATCAGAGCATAGTTGAAAACACTAGACCTTATGGGAGTGAAACAAATTCTAAAAACATAATGATTTATGCTTAAATTCTAAAAAAAATGAATATTTATTGTTAAAGTGACATGATAATATTCAACCTTACAATATGTCGACATGGAATGAAGAAGAAATTAACCCTAAAGGAAATGTCAACCAACAAAACCATGAATAGAAAATTAAGAACAATTCAACCTCTCATGTGCTCAAAACTATGAGAAGCCTCATAGTGGAACTTAATACTTTTAAGGCTAATAATGAAAATATTAAGAAAATACAGGAAGAGAAACAAGATTTGAATGAAATATTGTTGCAGAATATGGCCAAGAAAAGTAAATCAAATAAATCAGAGGCACACAAGGAGACTAGTAAACATTCATCTGAAAATCGAGCAGAGAATCTAAGACAGGCGATAGATCCTCAAGCAATACCCAATCAAGAGAAGAATCACAAACACCCTCTACTAAGAAAAGGAAACAAGTAGATCACTTCAAAAGTGAATTCAAAAATATAAAACCCTCCACATTTGCTGGAGAGTCAAAAACATGTGAAGAAGATGAAGCTTGGTTACTAGACATCAAAAATTACTTTCAGATCTACCATTATTCTAGTAATATGAGGGTTAGAATGGTAATTTATAATATGAAAGGGAAGGTTAGTATCTGGTGGAAAGATCTGAAACTAGCTATCAGGTTGAAAGAGAAAAGAACGGAATGGTTAGAATTCAATAATTACTTCAAGAAAAAATATCAATCAGAAAGTTATTATGAAAGAAAGACAAAGGAATTTTAAGAATTGAGACTAGGAAAAATGTCAATGGTGATCTAATTAATAAATTCCTAGATCTATTGAGATTTGTACCTTATATTAAGGAAGATAAAGTAAAAATTCAAAGATTCTTAAGTTGTCTACCTCTTATAAGGACATAATTGAATTTGACAATCCTAAATCATTGAATGAAGTGTTTATAAAAGCAAGAATGTGTTATGAACAATATAAATAGAGCTCCGAAACTCCTAAAGCTTGGAAGGATAAAAAATGAGATAAACTGAATCAACGTTAGAAAGGGTTTAAACCAACTCCTTACATAAATATGAACAAAGGACTCAAAATGAATGACTATTCCTCTAACGCACATCAGGCTCAAAGAGGGCATAAACCAATTAATTTGGGCTTCAAGAAGATAACAACTAGTCTTAGAGAACCACTGAAATGATGGGAGTGTGGAGAACCTCATTTACAAAGGAACTTCCCATGCTTAAACCCAATAAGTAGAAATGGAGTTCACAATATACATGAAGCTACCTCAGTTGGCGATATTGGAAAATTTATACACGGAATAAATGCTGCTCTAGATTTACAGGGATGATTTTAAAAATGGAAATTTATATTAAAATGTAGAAACATGGGCTAATCTTACTAGTCCTTACTATGCAAAATGTAAAATGTTTGGCGATAGTTTTGTAAAAATATTCAAATTTCTAAGGATTTTATATAGTTTCTATAAATTTTTAGCAATTTTTAGGGTAAAATAATTTTTTTTCAATGGAATTTGGGCAAATTGTTTTTAGAAAAAATGAAAATTGGCGAATCTTTTTTTGGGAAAAACCATGGAAAATTAGCCCATTTGCGAAATTTAGCCCCTAAAATCATCTATGCGAGTCTAGAGGGAAGGCAAGTTGATCATCAGTCTACTATAGTAGAAATTAAAGGTAAGATTAAAAAAAAACAAGTCTCTATCCTAATATACCCAAGAGAAAGTTTGAGTTACATAACCCCATCATTAGTAGAAAGTTGTAAGTTTAAAAGGATGAAACACCCTAAGTCTTGGTTAGTACAATTGGCCATTGACACAAAAACAAAAGTATCAAAATATATTTCTAAGTGTGATATCAGAATAAATGATTAGGATACTTCGGTTAAATTAAAATTGTTACCCTTAGTATCTTATGACCTTTTTATTGGTATGGATTGGTTGGAGTCACACAAGTTTCTACTAAATTGTTATGACAAATCATTTTTTTATCAAGACGAAAATGGTGTGAAAAGAACAATTCAAGGGCTAAGAAAACCAGTCTTGGTAAGACACTTATCAACCATGCAGTTTAAAAAATGCATAAGGAAGGGGTGCCAACTATATGCAATTCATATAATGGATATACTTAATGAGGATAAATCAAAATTAAAATATTATGTGGTGTTAAGATATTTTAAAGATGTTTTTGCTGATGAAATACCAAAATTACCTCTAAGAAGAGAGATAGACTTTTCTATTCATTCAACATCAGGATCTACTCCTGTGTAAAAAGTACCATACATAATGAGCATTCCGGAGTTAACAGAACTTAAAATACAGATACAATAATTATTTTATAAAGGATACATTAGACCTAGTGTATCACGATGGGGAGCACTAGTTTTGTTCATTAAAAAGAAGGACGAGACATTTAATTTATGCATCGATTATCGAAAGCTAAATAAAATGAATCAGTGTCAAGTGTATATTTTAGCAATTGGTATCAGAGAAGGAGCCTTCAACACAATTTAAGAACTCAAAGGTAGATTCTGAAGAAATGGGTGGACAAATGGCTTTCTCCATGAATGAAGTTCCCTTATTTGATGGAACACACTACTCTTCATGGAGGGAAGGAATGAAATAGTATCAAAATTCAAGATGGTCTGGTGTTTGGGATTCAGTAGTATCTAAACCTTGGTACTCAACTACCTCAAATAAAAAATCCAAAACTGCAAAAGAAGCAAAGAAAAATAATTCAATAGCATTAAAGGCAGTCCAGAATGGAATGTCAGAAAAAGTCAAAGAAAAGATGGGACACTGCACCTTTGATAAATTAATATGGCTCCAGCTAGAGAATTCTTATCAAAATAAAGAACAAAACAAAGAAATGGAGAATTCCAATCATTTTATAGAACAAAACATTGAAACAAAGAAATCCAATCAAATTAAAAGACAAAACTTAGAAATGGAGAAATTAAATCAGATTGAAGAAAAAAATACAGATAAAGAGAATTCTTATCAGAATAAAGAACAAAATATAGAAGATGACAATACTGTCCAAGAATTTATGCAAACCCCAGTCATCAATAGAGAAGAATACTACATCAAGGAATTGATGAATACCTCATTATTCACTAAAGAAAAAATATTATAGTTTAAGAATGATTTTATAACTACATTTGAAGTGATTAGTATGGAACCGACAAATGCTCTATATATTGAAGTTACTAAGGATGTTCTTGACTAGATTGAATACACAGTTATGTGCACTTTTGAAGACTTGGAGAAACTTAAAAAGAAATATATGTTTCTACTATAAAAGTTAGATCAATCTAACCATGAAGAGTGTGAACAAAATATTCAACTAGAAGACAAAGAAGAAGAAATCAAAAGATTAAAGACCGAAGTTTCTAATCTAACAAAATAAATGGAAGAAATAAAGGTACATGACAATAAAAGAAAATAAGTACTAGAAGAGACAAAATAAATGGTCAGCTTTCTAAAATCTCAACTTGAAGAAACTACGAAAAATGAAGAAGCCCAAAAGATCCAATTAACTAAAAGAGAAGAATCATGTCACATGTTGGAATTGGAAATTATTAACGTCAAAAAAATAAATGAAAGTACTAATGCAACTCTAATGATTCAAATTGAAGATTCTAAGAAAAATGAATAAGCACATAGATCCAATTAATTAAAAAGGAAGAATCATTCCACGGTTTGGAATTGGAAGCCATCAACCTCAAAAGGATTCAACTAGAAAAGAATAAAGAAATCAAAAGATTGAAGAATGAAGTTGTTGATATAACAAAAGATATATAAGAGTTAAATACACATGACAAAACTAATAACTACACATAAGTATTGTATGATACAGAAGAGAGAGTCATCAATCTAAATACTCAACTTGAAGGAGCTAAGGAAAAAGAAGAAGCCTTGAAGATTCAATTGACTAAAAATGAAGAAACATGTCACATGATATAAATGGAAGTTATCAACTTCAAAAAGAAGAATGAAAATACAAAAGAAACTGTCAAATTCTAGAACAACTCAGTTATCCTAGATAAGATCTGGAACAATCAAAGGCCAACTGATGACAAAACCGGTCTTGGATAAAATAAGAAAGAAGAAGGTGGCAAATGGAGCACCATTCAAAAACATGATAAAGGATTATACTCCTCAAAAGAAAAATGTACATTCACAATCCTAAAACAAACCATGAAATTTCTCAAGGAAGGTAGCTATAAAAGTAAAAAACAAGAAACATATCAAAAGAAAAACTTCTCATGTCACAACAGACCCAAGTATGGAAACATCTTCAATGGTTATTGTTTTTCTTGTAATAAATTTGGTCACAAAGAATTGGAATTCAAGAGTCCTGAAAAGAAAAATTCAGGAAGGTCCAATAACCCAATGAAATGCAATTATGGTTGCCACACAACAAATTTTTGTCATGCAATGAGATGTTACAACTTTGATAGGTTTGGTCACAAATCCGAAAACTGCAGAAAATCAAGAAGTCAATCCATGAGAAATAATTCATACAAGTCAGGAAGAAAATCTAATGAAGGTTGGAAGGAAAGAAGAAATGAATAGTCTATAAGAACAAATCTAGAAAAGAAGGATCCTACACACAAAATATCTCATGAAAAGGTATGGAGAAGAAAATATGAAATATAAAGCAAGAGCGATGATATGGCACCTGAAAATAAAGAAGTTTCACTTACACGGAATAATGACGAATCTTGAATAGCATATCAACCAAAAGAATTGAGCAGTGAAATTATTGGAAGTTTTCCAATGTTATTTTCATGAACTATTAAATTTCCCCTCAACATAAAATATGAGTAAAAGGAAGGAGGAAGGATTTTATAGCACAATTTTGTGTAAGTACTACAAAATACTACTTAAGTATGGTTTGATCTAAACCCGATGAGGAATTTCCAAAAGAATGAAAAAACTTATGAAGAGGACTTAACAAACAACAGATGAAAGGACCAATTAAATCTTATTTCTAAGGGACAAAAGTTGAAGTTGGTTTCTGTGGAATCGAGGGACTGTGAATAAGATATTAAATTGGTTGAAGAATGGAAATTAAATTAATTGGTATAGATCAATAGTATTCTTGTGAAAGATCAGAATATCAACAAGATTAAAAAAACATATCAATAAGATTAGTAAGATTCACACCCTTGTCCTTTAGGACAAAGGAGAAGACAATAAAACCCTATGAAATAATAAAAACTTAGAGGGAGTATTTAATTTGGTCATCAAATGAGGAATTCATTGGATTAGGTTTAAAAGACTTGATCACTACAAAAATAATTGGTATAAATAAGACTACCTATTTGAACATAAAATCCCAAGAGATTGAGATAACAATTGGCACATTCACAGGGGGGAGAAAAACAATAAAAAATTATCTCTTTTTCATTGATGTCAAACAGGGATAAAAACAATAAAAAATAATTGGTATTAGTATTTGGTATAAGTAAAAGTTCAATCCTCCAACCTAAAAATGAGATCAATGATAGGGGGAGAAAAAGTATTTGTTTTACAGATATGTTTCCATCAATTCCAAAGGGGGATATTGTTGACATTATTGATTGTGTGTTGTAAATGATGGAAAAATGAGTAAAACATATACAATAATCATAGGGAAAAAATGATCACCTTAAGGAAGAAGCAATTCATGATCATTGTTGACGATAGGATCAACAATGATCCTATGTTCCTAAAGCTCAAGAGAGATAGCAGGGTGATTCTACAAAGAATACACATAGAGAATCAAAGCATGAAATATTAAGGTATTTGGAAATGATGAAGGAAATCTCAGAAGGGAGAGTGCATTGCAGAGGTGCTATCGGAATTGAAATCCCCATAGTAAAACTCCAAAAGAATCAAGGAAGAATCATGTCTGTTGATATAGTTCTCGGGAAAATATTGGATTGTCATATCACGGAGAATCCAAAGCTTAAACAAAAGAATCCCTTGTGAAGGATCGTGGAAATATAATCATCCATTCAAATTTTGGGATTAATCGCAACCATCAGATCAGTTAGCGTAAGTTTCAGGACATCAAAAATTCGCTAGTTCGATGAAAATTGGAAATAAGGTAGAGGCACGAACTCACGAACTCACAAAATCCCTCCAACCATTATATAAAGGAGGGACTTTAGATGAATTCTCGATCATCCGATTGAGTTTAGTGGAAGGATAGTGTAAGCCACAATATCCCGGAGTCTCAGATTAAATGAAATCATGCAGAACGTTGATCTAATATCTCCTTGGGAGAAATATGAGCCGTTGGATCAGGTGGTCAACTTCGACGAAAAGGAGTCTGAAAAATGTAAGTTTACCCGAAGCCCCGAAGTCACAAACTCCCATCGACCGTCGAATTAGAGGAAGAATACAAAATCCATTCAACCGTTGATGTGGAGTGAAAATATTTAGAGCGCGCTAAGAAAGAATGTGGTCAACTCCGGCCTTTACCTACTATGGCAATAAACAACGCAGATAAACCAAGAACTCCTGAAACCCATAGTTCCAGAATAAACAAAGGCCATAGGATCAAGACAGTAGAAAATATACGGTAGTAGATCTATTCAAAACTTCAACAATAATCGAAGGATGGTATAAAAGTGCCAAAACTACCGAAGCCATGAAGTATCAAAGCCATAGAGTAAGACATGTGGAAGAAGACAAATATGACATGTGGCCCAATCATCTAGTGACAAGTGTCAAGGTATAGTTGGCACATTAGGTATACAAAATTCATGAATCAAGGTGACACGTGGTAGCCACTCATCTAGTTCCACGTCAACACTGATGTCATCAATCTATGCCACTATGGGAGTAAATCCTTCGGGGATATCCAGCTTCTCCTACCAACAAAACTACCTGAAGCACTGAAGTCCGAAGTCACGAATAGTTGAATACCTAGAGATAGGGATCTCCTTTGTGCCTAATCCCACGGTCCTAGCTCCTGGATGTGTGAAGGTTATTAAGAAATAAATTTTTGATACACAATCCAGTGGAATTTGCGCCGGAAGAGTTGGAAGACTGCAAAGGTCGGAGTCCCGAAACGTCGAAGTCCCGAAGTGAACAAGGACCTTCCATGACAATTGAAGATTAAGTCAAAGAAGTCAATCATCCAAAAACCAAAATTATTCAAAGTTAAACGAGAAATGGGGTATTATAGATATGACCATCCGTCATGAGGTTAGATCATTGAAGAAGGTTTTTAAGCGTAGATTAAGTTGCATAGATGTTGGAAAGAAGGAGACAACATGTTTGTTGGTCAGGACCACTGGATGAGACTAGGGAAAAGATAAATGGTGGAACAAAACTTTGCCACTTCAGGGATATTTGGAAGCAAGAGGCATAACTTGTTGGAAGATTGGTTGTTGTCATTGATGTCAACCCTAGTCATGGGTTTTGGACCAGAAGATTGATGAAGTTATTTGGACATGAAGGAAAATGAAAATGAAG
>ML783986.1:42250-73325 GCA_009831015.1 Picea engelmannii
TGAAGATATTAAAAGATTGATTTTATTTGTATTCATTCAAGTTAAATAAATAAAATAAAGTTATTTTATCTACTTCATAGAGTTTGTGTTATACATATTTATGAATTATCAATTGAGATGCATATATCTTATTCAGTTAATTCAGTTAATCTATGAGAGTGTGAAAAACGGTCAAAGTTTCAGACACTGATTCAACCCCCCCCTCTTAGTGTCAAGTGTATATTTCAACAACTAATATATTTAACACTAATTCAAACATTGTTGCTCCCTTCCTTTAAAATATCCTTGTAACCATACTTTTCTCTCACCAGCTAGGAAGACTCCCTTAGTATCTTTGCTTCCAAAGAATATTGAGCATGAGCATGCGCTTGAATTTTCATTGGCTTCCTCATAACAAACCCATTTTTTACCAATTTTATCTTGAATTTTCATTGGCTTCCTCATAACAAACCCATTTTTGACCAAGTTCCAAATGTTTTTCCGGGAAATCTCGTTGACCTCATTCATTCACTCGAAGTCTGCATTGACTTTCATTCCCACAACCTCCTTAAACTCTCTTCCTTTAATTTTCCATACGTACCATCTTACTTATTCCTTGTAACCTTTACACTACTTCTCTATAACTTTCTTGTTCGCTGCCATCAATTTCCATTCAAAATATAAATAATTTTTTTCTTTTGACGTATAACAATGTAACAATTGTTCACGTCTCTTTCTCAAAGAAAAGGTCCACTCCTGATACTCTCTCTTTATTTCTCGCAGATGTAATGGACCTTCCTTTAATTTTCCATTCCCATCTCCCCACAGAGGTGGTTGTGTTGTCAACAAAAGGTGTTTATAATGACCCTCTACTTCTGCGCATGGGAAAATATGATGAGAAATGAAATCACTTCCAACAACTTCTCTTATGTGAAAAAATTCTAGAATCTGATCTCCATGAGAACGACAATTTCCTTTCCATGGATTTGTTCAACAATGGAAAAGACAAATTTTTGTGATCTATTTTTCAGATCTTCACACAAAACAATGCACATACATAAAACTATAAAAAAAATCAACACTCCTATGCCAAGGTAATCCTATGAAGTATTGCATCTCTCACATTCTCTCACATTTTCCTGACCCTCCCATAAGGGATTTAAGACAAAACCAACTCTGATACCAACTTAGAGAACCGTATTTCACACATTTAATCTATCTTCATTGTTAAATCACACACATATTTATACAATAAGTTTTCCCTCAGTAACATAACAAACTCGTGAGGGAATCTATCAACCACACATACATAAATAGGATCTGATAGTTGGATAATATCTTCCACAACCAACCAAATGTAACAAGCCTGAAGCAATCTCTAAAATAAACATGTAAGCATTAATTCTTACACCTTGTTGAGTTATGGGCCTTGAAAAAGGGAATTGCATTTTTAAAACACATTTGAGTTTTTGAGTGTGAGTAAATGGAAAAAATGTAGTAGCTTGTATGATGCTACATAGGGTAATCATAACTCTAACATGCTTCAAAAAATGATAAGGGTGATCATGATGGTAAAGATGAAGAAACAAAACCATACCAGGTTCAAGGTTTGGAGTCAAAGGAAGAAAATGAGTGATAAAGCTACCTCTATGCGTGTGAAAATGGCATATATATTTAGGACATAACAACCAAATTTCATGTGTGTAAAAATGGCATATATATTCAAGACATAACAATAAGATTCCAGTAGTAGATAATGGATTCAACATGATGTCATGCTTTTCATTTACCCGGGGAGTGTAATTTAAGAGTAGCATTCCATACTCGTTGGTAAAATTTCACAAAAATAGAAGCATGGTCTAGTTGTTGATGACCTACCATTCGTCAGATTAGCAGTCTCCATATAAATGATCAACCTTCATTGTCCAGGTCATCACATGTGGAGGCTCAACTAAATGGAAACCCTAGAATAATCTACTTCAAATGATCTAATTGTCACCATAATGAATGTTTTTTGGTTGTATTTTCTCTTGGGAGAATCCTACGAGACATCCTCCGATGTTGATCAATATCACATCTTATGATTGATATTTGAGAAAGGGTTACTTTCTAGGATCTAGGGTATACAACACACATATAAACTATGCGCATCACAGTGAAAAAATACCGTGCACCAGAAAACTCAGTCACTCGACACTCAGGAGTTACCATGCGATGGGAAACCTAATGGATTTACTGCACACTGTGATAAAGTACTTAAAGTAACAATTTCTTCACTATGTGCTAATATTTAACACATAAACACATAAACAAAATAGAATCTCAAACTTACACATGAAATTTGACAACACACAAAATACTGATATATATTAAGTACTTTGAAGCATTGTGTGCAGTTATAGAGTACAATGAGCTTCAACTCCAACAACTTATTTTGTTGACTTCACAGACACAGAGCTTGTTCTCTCACACTTCTTCAAATCCTTGGTTGTTTCTTTTTTCCTTCTTCGCAACTTTGTTCTTTCTACCTCTCTATTATGTATGTCGACTGACTATAAACTCGGACTTATATAAGGTACAACTGAGACTTCCTGTAGAAGTATAACTGACTTAGCATTAAATACGACCATTAGAACGACTGACTCTCAACTACTTAACTTGATTCGAGAAAGATAAGATCGACTTCATTAATTAACTCCCCTACTTGTCGACTGATAAAATTGATCTTGCATAAACATAAAAGTAAAATAATGAACATAAGCTGTAGACTGACAAAACCGACTGACAAATTGGTTTTCTAACAAAATCGACTGACTTACAAAATAGACTGAGAAACAAATCAGTAGAGACGTGTGAGCTCATCGACTTGTAATTACTATTTCCAACACTCCCCCTTAATTATAAGTAGGTGGTATTAGAAAAGATGTTGGCATTATTGATATGTTTTTTCATTGATGGCAACATGAGTCCAACATGTATAGTGTAAGAAGAAAAGAAAGATCACCATGGGGCAAAGGAAGATCACCTTTTGGCAGAAGCAATTCGTGATCACTGTTGATCACGATAAGATCAACAATCATCCTATGATTCTAAAGCTCAGGAGAGGTAGCATACAAATAATCCATGTACAGAAGGAATAACTAAGTATAAAGAATTAAGAGCTCATGAAGGTTTGTGACTGAATATCAATGCATAAATGAATTCACAAACATTTATTAAAAAGCTCGAGAGAAATAGCGATGAAACAAATTAGAAGCAAGAAACATTAATCGAAGCTTAAAAGGGAAAGCACATTGTAGAAACATGATAGGGATAAAATTCCAAATAGATCAACGATATTGGTTTAGTTTGAATCCAAGTATTAACCCAAAATCTTAGAAGAGATGACGCACAAGAGACTCAAACTAGATGATGCATAGGAGTAACCCATTATCATTTCTAGACAGTCTAGAACCGTTAGATAAGGAAACAATCAACTCCAGCGCTGACCACTCTGGAAAAAATAATCCAAGAACATATGAAATTACCTGAAGGCCCAAGCCCCAAAGTAATGACAACCGTTGATCTGAAGCAGAACATGGGAACCGTCATATCGGGAGATGGTCAACTTCAACGCTGACTTCTTCGACGAAAAAGGGTTGAGAACATGTAAATTCACCCGAAGGTAAAAGTTTTGAACTCACGAAGTTAAGACATTTGGCACACACATTGAGAGACCATGTCATCACAATCCACATCAGCAAGGACACGTGTCCCAATCAGATGGTGACAAGTGTCAAGATACATTTGTTACTTTAGGTATACGTAAGTCATGAATCTAGGTGACACGTTGCATCAACTCAACCAATGCCACATCAAAAATGACATCAAAAGGTATGTCACTCTGAGAGTATGTTCTTCGAGGGTTCTACCACCCGAAACTTCCTGAAGCGCCGAAGGCCAAAGTTAACACTAATCGTTGATCTCATTCGGGAGCATTCTCGACCGTTGATCGAGTACAGTGGAAGGATAGAATAAATCATAAATCATGAAGTAACGCTAATCATTCATCTAATTTGGGATCATTCTCGACTGTTGATCGAGTACAATGGAAGGATAGAATAAACCATAAATCACGAAGAAATGCTAACCATTGATCTAATTCAGGAGCATTCTCAACCGTTGATCAACATAGTGGAAGAATAGCATAAGCGAAGGTGTTAACCAAAAGCAAGTAGTCACCACTGCTTTATGACTTATTCTAAAGGTTATCACTCCAGAGAAATTGAACTACTCCATAGTTCTAGTAACCGGGAGTCCTGGAGTACCGAAGCTCCAAAATAAGATTTGGACCGTTGAAGTTTATTGACACACGTTAATTCAAGATTCGATGAAGTTTACTCCAAGAGAATTGAAAGTTTATAAAAAGAACAAATCCCTGAAGCTGCGAAGTACCAGAGGAAACAACAACCATCCATATCATGATTGAATCCCAGCCATTAGATAACGATAATAAATTGTGAGAAATAATTCCTTTAAAAGAATTATTGCAGAGGTTGGAAGTCCCGAAGGAAGAAGTCCCAAAGTAATGACAGTCGTCCATATCAACGTGCAATTAAAATGTGACCGATGATAAGCCATATTAAGTACTTGCATTGGTTATCCCTTAGACACCACCCTTGGTCACATGTCAAGGTCATATGAAAGTGGAAATGAGCTAAAGGGCCAATTGGGTTAACACCTAGTCACGGTATATGGTCACTTGGTGAAATGAAGTCCCTATGGGATAAAACATAACAAAACATGCACCTTATGTATCTAGTTGTTGGTCACATCAGTTTGGTCATATGAAAAACAAAGGGGAATCACAATATAAGCACATGTCAATTCCAGGTACAAGAAAATGCACCAAATAGCGAAGTAATAACTTGATTCAGATCTATTGAGAACTAAGGATGCAACGAAAGTGTGGGATCAAAGTAACGAAGTTGATCCATGACTGTGATCGACTCTTAAAGGTTGATCAACATATATATGATGACGAATTATCCCTATCATGATCTTATATGAATAATAATGAAGGAAGCACAAATGGAGATTAAGTATGTAGTAATGAGCCCATGGTCATTTGAAAATAATGGTTTTAAGGAAGCGCTTGTTTGCAATAATTAGTGATGGGTTAAAATGCTAAAAACATTTACAAAGGATTTGAAGTCTTTAACAAACTAATAATAATAATAATAATGGAATTTATTATTATTAAAAATAAATGAAAGGGTGCAATGATTCATTGTCAAAAGACATAATCATTCAAGTTCACACCAATTGGAAGATTATATAAACAAATAAGGAAGGTAAACAAAAGAAGTAGTTGAATTTGTTGAAGTATATATATTTATATATAATGGATTGAATGAACGTTCATTCTATCATGTTGGTTCCTGTTTACAATATGGGTCTTGTATGAGGATTGGATTCCTCAATTCTTAGTTCGATTTGAGAACTAAAAGCTAGGTCTTGCAATAGAGAGTTGCGTCTCTCATAATTGTTTGAAGATGAAGATTGATCTTATGTATTCATTCAAATTAAATAAATAAATAATTTATTCTTTTATATATTGGTTGAGAAAATGAAATAAATATATGTTGTTCAATTAATTCATGAAAATTGGAAAATTGTCCAAAGTTTTATGACAATGATTCACCCCTCCTCTCAGTGTCAAGTGTACATTTCAACAAAACATTTACATCAAAAAATGATTTTACATTTTACTGTCACTCATCTATTACTGCGTAGACTCTCATACTACTGCGCAGATGATGAAATGCATCTCTTTCTAAATATTTTGTGAAAATATATGCAACGTGTTCTTTTGACCTGCAAAACTCTAAACATATATCTTTGTTATTCACTAATTCTCTGATAAAATGATACCTTGTATCGATGTGCTTAGTTTTCTTTTGAAACACATAATTCTTTGATAACATAATGGATGAATTGTTGTCACAAAATACTGTTGTTGGTTCATGTTTTTCCTGCAACAAATCTTTTAACATTCTTCTCATTCAAACTGCATGACAAGTTGCACTTGTAGCTGAGATGTACTTTTCTTCTACTGAAGAAAGAATCACTATGGATTGCTTCCTTGATTCCCATGATACCATACCTGTTCCAAAATGAAATGTGTACCCAGAGTTACTTTTCCTATCATCTATGATACCTCCACAATCACTATCAGTATATCCAATAAATTTGAAATCTTCTGAAGTAGAATATCTAATGCCAAAATCTTTTGTTCCATTCACATATCTCAATATTATTTTTCCTTCCTTACAATGTGATTCTTTTGGAGTTTCCATGAAACTTGAAATTAGGCTCACTCCATACATAATATCAGGTCTTGTCGCTATGAGATACATAAGACTTCCTACCAGTATTTTAAACAATGTGGGATCCACCTTCGACCCTTTATCTTCCATTATTAACTTCAATTTGCTTATGACATGTGTTAGGGATGATTTTGAATTTACCATATTGAATATTTTCAACATTTCATGCACATACTTAGACTGTGAGATAAATATGCCATCTTTGGACTAGTGAACTTCAATTCCCAAAAAATATCTCGTAAGACCCAAATCAATCATTTCAAATTAATCCTTCATGACTGACTTAAATCCTTCTATGATTAAATCACTTGTAAATATCAAATCATCTACATATAAGAAAATAATTAACATATTACCTTGTTGATTTGCTTTGATGTATAGTTTTGGCTCACTTTCACTCCTCTGAAATCCATTATGTGTGAGATAGGAATCTATCCCACTGTACCAAGATCTGGGAGATTGCTTTAATCCATACAGTTCTTTCTTCAATCTCTACACCTTGTCTTCTTGTCCTGGAACCTCATAAACTTGTGGTTGTTCCACATACACTTCTTCTTCTAAGTTTCCACTAAAAAATAATGACTTTACATCCATTTGATAAAATGACCACTTGTACTACATAGCAATGGATAACACAGTTCTGATTATGTCCATGCACATAACTGGTAAATATGTTTCATTGAAATCAATTACAGGTTGTTTTGTAAAACCTCTTGCAACTAATATTATCTTGTACCTTTTCACATTTCCATATGCATCTATCTTGCTTGGTATTATAAATCCACTTGACACTTATCACATCCTTATCTTCAGGTACATCTACCAATTTCCATTTCTGATTTCTCTCTATGCATTTGATTTCTTCATCCATGGCTTGTGCCCATACATCATCTTTGGAAGCTTCTTCAAAATTGAATGGATCATCTATTTGTTAAAACAAAGAAAAAATAGAAAATGAATTTGTTGTGTCCTAATTATAGATGTCGGGCATAATTCTTATCTTTATTAGTAACAAACTTGCTAATGTTGGATTTGGGGATGTAGAACTACTTGGATTGCTTGCTGGTGTTTGTTGCACTCTAGGTGTAGACTATGCACATGTTGTTCTTACTAGAGTATTATGTGTTGTGATTTGCATCACAGTTCCAAGTGTAGAATAGACTGTGGACTGTCTTGTGGTTGGTTCTTTAACCACTCCATATTCTGTGTCATCATGCTCCATTGCAACAATAATTTTGAATTTCTTTGTTATGATTCCATCCCATGCTTCATTCTCCATGAATCGAACATTGTGACTGATTATGAATTTTTTTGCGACAAGGTCATACATTTTATATCCTTTAGTTTCTTCAGAATACCCAACAAATATACATTTTTATCCTTTGTTGTCGAGCTTCTTTCTAAGGTCATCTAGAACATGTGCATATGCAATACAACCAAAACTTCTTAAGTGCACCACATTATGCTTCATACCTTTCCATGCTTCTTGAGGAACTTTGTTCTTCACACTCTTTATCAGACATCTATTCAAGATGTATATTGCAGTTGGTACTGCCTCATCCCAATACTCATTTAACAAATGTTTGGCTACCAACATATTGTGCACCATCTCCATTATGGTTATATTATTTCTTTCTGCGACACCATTATGTTGTGGTCTATATCTCAAGGTAAATTGCTTGAAAATACCATGATATTTACAAAATTTATGAAATTATCTTGAGATGTATTATCCTCCTCTATTAGTTATTATACGCTTGATGTAATAACCACTATGTTTCTCCACAAGTGATTTAATCTGTAGAAAACAACCCAATGTGTCACATTTATGCTTTAGAAAATAAATCCATGTCTTTATTGAGAAATCATCAATAAGTGTTAGAAAATAAGTACTGCCTCCTACAGATGGAGTTTGCATTGGTCCACAAATGTCTGAGTGTACAATTTCCAGTGGATCTTTTTCTCTGTAAGACTTTCCAACTGGAAATGATTCTCTATGCTTCTTGCCAAATATGCATCCTTCACATATCCTTTTTGTTTTTTCAATCAATGAAAAAACTTTTACCATATCCTTTGTGTGTAGCAACTTCAAACCTCCAAAGTTCAAATGTCCAAATATGAAATGCCATAGCCAGGAATCATCATGTATTTCAGATTGGAAAGTTTCCTTCATCTTTGCACCACTTTATCCTTTATTGATATTGCATGCACTATTTTGTTTATTGGAACTGCATGCACTTTCTGTTGTAAATGAAGTGTCTAACTGTGCATCTTTTTCTTTACCAACAACTAGCATTGTGTTTTTCTTCTTGGTTTGTTTCAATGTTAGTGGAAACATTCTGTTAATTGTCATCTAGATTTTTGCAATAAGCTTATTTCTTGGATATCTTTCCATAATCACACAATGATTATCTTCCATGTAGATTATGTATCCTTTTTGTAACAGCTAACCTGTACTCATCAAATTATGTTTTAGACCAAAAAAATAATATACATCATGAATAACTTTTTGTTTTCCTTGCTTAGTTAAAACTTGTATATTTCCTTTTCCTGAGAAAGTGACTTGGATATCTATTCCAAGTGTAACCTTAGTTTGGAATGACTTGTCCAAACTAGAAAACAATTCTATGTTTCTTGTCATGTTGTTACTGCAGCCTGAATCTAAATACCAGATGTCACATGGACTTTCTTGAGAAACATTGCATTCGATTGGGTAAATTATAGGAATTACCTCATCGTGCACCATAAACATAGGGTTGGTTTGGTTATTTGAATTGTTTGACCAATATTGACTTTGCTTGTTCTGATTATAATATCTCTTCCTGCACTCATATGCATAATGTCCATACTTTTTATAGTAATGGCACTAATCTTTGATTTGTCAGTTCTCTGACAACTTGACTGATTGGTATTTGGGTTTTTATCTCTTCCACCAATATTTCCAAGACTGTTACTGTGTCCACCTCTGAAAAACTTCTTCCTCTGCCTCTAGAGTTATATCTCCCCCTTCCTCTTCCATGAATTTTACATGATTGCATAGAAAATGAATTCTCTAATGACATACTTGACCTATTCAATCTGTTTTCATGATTAATGAGGGAATCTTGCAATTCATCTAGACTAAATTGACTCAAATCTTTTCATTCTTCTAGAGTCACAACTAGGGTCTCAAATTTAGGAGGAAGACTCATAAGTACCTTCTCAACAATTTTTTTGTTTTCTATGGTTTCACCATGAGACTTAATCTGATTTACCAGGCCAATAACATGGGTATAAAAGGAATCTACCATGTTTGAATCTTTCATTGACAGAGTTTCAAAATCTCTTCTAAGAATTTGTAGTTTAGAAGTCTTCCTTTGTCCATACCTTGATAAGAGGTTTGTAATATGTCCCATGCCTCCTTGTATTGCTTTGCTGATGCAACTCTTAGGAGTATTCTCTCATGCATGGCTTGATGTATGTAAAACATCGCCTTTCCATCCTTCTTCCTTTGATATTTCAAGATATCCTTCTCATCTTGTGTGAGTGCATTATATGTTGTCTGATCTATTGGTTCCACATAGCCATTCTCGATTATATCCCATACATCTTGACCTCATAACAATGCTTTCACGATCAAGGACCACATCTCATAATTCTTTTGGGTAAAAGTGGGAGGTTGTAGATTTGAAGTAGAAGCCATATTTCACCTTACAAGAGAGATGATTCTTTGATAAGCTTGTTTTGGTAGAACCTTCTCTTGATCAACTTGCTTTTGATCAACCTAATCTGATACTAGATCTAGGATCTAGAGTCTACAATGCATAGAGAAATTGTGTGCAACACAATGAAAAAATATTGTGTGCCACAAAACACAATCACTAGACACTCGGTACTTATCGTGTGATGGCAAACCTACTAGATTTACTGCTCGCTATGATAAAGTACTTAAAGAACAATTTCTTTGATGTGTGCTAATATTTGACACATAAAGACATAAACACAACAAAAGCTCAAATTTACACATGAAATTTGACAACACACAAAATACTGATATATATTAATAACTTCGACGCATTGTGCATAGTTACAGAGTATAATGAGCTTCAACTCCGACAACTTCTTCTGTTGACTTCAAAGACACAGAGATTGTTCTCTTATACTTCTCCAAATCCTCAGTTGTTGTTGTTTTCCTTCTTCACTACTATTTCTTTCTACCTCTTTTCTATGTATGTAGAGTTACTATAGACTCCGAATTATATGAGCTATGATTGAGACTCCATGTAGAAGTAAAACTGAATCAACATTAAAGACGACCATTAATATGACTGACTCTCAACTACTTAACTAGATTCGAGAAAGTTAAGATAAGATTCATTAATTAGCTCCCCTGCTTGTCGACTGATAAAAATGATCTTGCATAAACATAAAAGTAAAATAATGAACATAAGTTGCAGACTGACAAAACCGGTTGACAAATCGGTTTTATGACAGAATCAACTAACAGACAAAGCGACAGAGACGTGAGATCACCAACTTGTAATTACTATTTCCAACACACTTATCATACACCCTGCTAATGAAATATCCATCGATTCTCCCCTTGAAATATGATGGCCCAACTTAGTTCGAGAGTCATCTTTAATGGTTTTGATTATGTGAAGTGATAATGACAAACCTACATGAAGCTAAGGGTTTTTCTTGTTATGGGAGGTATGGATATTCTTCTTGGACTATTAATTTTATTAATGGAGGTTTCTTAGATTAAATGAGGGAAGTAAATATTAGGAGGATAGAAATATTACAGTTCATTCCATATCCCACTAAGGATTGTTCCCAAGCATGAAAGGAAGCCTATTGGAGTTACAATGAGAAATGGAAAATACAATTTATGACATATTGTCAAGGGAAAAATAAAAGAATATGAGGCATGCATCAAAATTGGGAGGAGTGAATAATAGAGGAGAAGAATAACATGCCAAAGAAACAAGACAAAGTGATAATAAGACAAAGGGAAAATGAGTGAAGAGACAGTTTGAAATGAAGAAAGAGAAGGGAAGGAGACGAGAAAGGGAATGGAGAAGACAAAGGAGAGGAAGACAAGAACAGTGCAGGGAAATAATAGAACATAGAGAAAAGGAAAAGACTGGTTGAAGTTTAGAAATCGAAAGAAACGATTGTACAAAACAAATATATATATATATATAAAGAGAGACTTTTTGAAGTTTATAAATCAGAGGAAAATCTTTCACATAATATATATATATATATATATATGTGTGTGTGTGTGTGTGTGTGTGTGTGTGTGTGTGTGTGTGTGGAAATTTTAATTGAGACTAAGCCCAATAGGTCTTATAAAAATACCTCTTGAATAATTTTCAATTGTAATTGAGACTAAGCCCAATGGGTCTTATAAAAAGACCTCTTGAATCATTTTTATAAAAATAGGAAGAAACAAATCGTGTGCTCTATGTTTTATTTATGGTGTGATTTTCTACACATTAAAAGTTATTATCTTTATGGGTTTTAGGACCTACACTAAAATGAATCATTCATTATAAATTATGATAATAATGTGAAAAATGATAATAATGAAAAAAGAAGAAGGAAATGAAGATGAAAATGATCAGATTGATGATAAGGACAAAGGTGGAAATGAAAATTATGATGATGCTAAAGGTATGTAGGATGAAGGAGACCCTTTCTATTACATGTAAGAAAGGAAAATGATTAGGAAAATGTGTTGAAGGAATTGATGTGTCATGGAGGTAACATTCATTGTTGTGTAGGGGAAGCATAAATTAAACTGATTTAAATGACACAAAGACAACAACAATCACACAAATTAACACAACAATTTTATGTGGTAAAACCCTATACAAGGAAACATTGGGACAATGATATTCAGTTTATTTATCATTTAAGGGAGATATTACATCAACCAAACTAGGATTATCACTCACACTCAACCCCCTTTGACTCTATGGGCTTACATGGATTTAGAGCATCTCTTCACAATTACAAAACTAATTACATTAGTGTGAATCCAAAAATTGAGTGATTTGTTTCAACAACAAATTGATTTAAAGGAGCCACTAAATATACTACAATCCAAAAAATTGTGATAAATTGGTTGGCATATCTCAACAATCTTCACCTTGACAAAAATTCACCTGGATATCATGTCCAATTTTGTTCGTCACCTATGCCGCAAGCCAAGAGAAGTCAAGAACCATTGCAACTTCTCTAATAACATTGGTTTCATGAACACATCTGCAGGATTTGATCAAGTTTGGATTTTCTTAGGGATCACTCCACCTCCAACATGTCTTCCAAAATTATGCTTTGAGACATATCCAGAGGTAAATCTCCTTCTATCTGAAATACCTGCAAAACAAAAATTACAATTACCACATACTAAACCACTGAAACCATTATAGGTGACACTTCTGCCTCTAAAACTCTAAAGCACCCATTTCACTATTTCACATGAATTTTCCATGTGTCTGACAACATCAACTGAATGTGAAACATATTTTCTTAACCATTTCACTGCATACACCGGACCTCCTACTGAAATGGAACATGATATATGAGTTATAACCTTTCTTTTTAATAAACATGACCTAAACTTGGAAATAACTTATAATGGAAAGTAACATGGATATTAACAGGTTTCACAATATTCATACTGAACTTCATCATTATTGATTTATGTTGTGATAACCACAACTTACCATGTATAGCGTATCTGTGTACTTTTGTGCTCAAAATTTGTTTCATTGCTCCTTAATCCTTCATATGAAATGTCTTGTCCACCTAAGCCATTATATTATTGATCTCAATCATGGTTCGTCTTGCAATGAGCATATCATTAGAAAATAACATCAGGATAGTGAATGTACTATTAAAAATATAGGTATACTTACCCATTGAAAGCGTTTGGCTCACCGTGAAGGATTCAAACCTCTTGTACAGTTGTTTGGGTACCATTAGGCCATACAATGAATCATCTAGCATGCAAAAAAATCTTTTGTTGCGATCTTGAACAAACCCTCGTGGTTGTTCCATACACACTACATCTATGTTAACGACGATTTTGTGGGAAGTAGGATCCCACACTCTACATCCCTTTTCTCCATCATCATAACTAGTAAAGATATCAAACAAGCAGGAATTCAGAAACAAAGATTCTAAGTCTGGGAATAATTTACAACTTACCATTACTTGCAATTATTTCTTTCTCATGTGACCTTGTTTCTTCTGCCATAAACAAGAAGATACATCTGTCACCCCAGATGCTACTTCAGTACTTCCTTCCAGATTATAAAGGTTATCAACCTTTATTGCCTTCATCACTACTAAACTTCATTTCGACACTTTGAGTGCTTCACCTTGACCTGTATACTTATATCCACCATAATCCAAAACCCTTAATGAAATCAAATTTAACTTAAGCTCATGTACATATCTAACATATTTTAGTTCTCTAACAATATCATCTGACATCCTAATTCTAATTCTTCCAACCCCAACAGTTTTACAAGGAATATGGTTTCCCATAAACACTACACCCTCATCAACAAATTGGTAAGAAATGAACCAGTTTCTATGTGAGCACATGTGGTGGGAGGCACCAGAATCTAACTGCCATTTTTCCTGATATTATAAGCTACTAGAAACGAATAAGAATTCATGATTCGTAGTTGAATTTGTTGCAACCAATTTTTCTTCTTTCGTAGATTTCTCCTCGGATTCTTTTCGTTTCCAATAGTCTTTCTTGAGATGCCATGTTTTGTCATAGTACCAACATTTTTCTCTACCCTTTCTGCCTCTTGAATTAGATCGTGAAGAACTTCTCTGATTTTTCTCTTTGGAACGACCTTTGATCACCATCGCCTCTAATGTTGAGGTTTCTGGACTAGATTTTATCCTCATCTCCTCAACCAACAAAGCTCCCACAATAGAGTCATAATCTAAAACATATGCCGAGCTAAAGCTAATAGAGGTGACTAAACTATCCCAAGACTCAAGTAATGAAAAAAATAGTGTAATAGCCTTATCTTCATCTTCGAGTTTAACTTCCATACTAGTCAATTGAATTATAAGGGTATTAAAGGTATTTAGATGGTCAACAAATTTCGTACCTTTTTTCATGGAAAACTGTATAATTGCTTCTTCAAGTAGATTCTACTCATCAAGGTTTTCTTCATATACAACATTTCATCTTACTCCATAATCATACTTTTGTATCCTCTCCTATGATACTAAACATAACTTCTTCCATCAGACATAGATGAATGGTAATGAGTGATTTTGCGTTTATAAGTTCCCATTCCTCATTCATCATGGTTATTGGTTTCTTTTTCCTTCCCGCCAATGCTTTTTGCAACCCTTGTTGCAACCCGCATCTTGAAATTCCATAGCTCAATTTTTTTTTTCCATTGAACATTTCCACTTCAAACTTTGAACTCTACATCTTTGTCGTTAACACAAATCGCCCCAAATACCACACCTTATAATAAACTGAGCCTTTAAAAAAATAAAGGGATAATATTATATTGAAGATTAAAAAACCCAAAATATAAACCTTAATTCAAAGGTGTTTTTTTAAAACAAATACATCCACCATTTTAAAAACAATTGTAAAGAATCCACCCTCCTTTATAAATAAACAGTGGAATCTTTAAGAAAAACAATTTAAACATCCTCCATGTAATTAAAAAAAGATATCCTCTCATAGTGCCACAATCATTTAAAGTATCGATCCACCTGATCCTTTAATAAATATTATTAGAGATAATGGATAATTAATGCTATATTCTAGAGTTTAGGGATTGGATTGGGTTAGCTAGAGGATGTTGAGAGATTCTCTCAAACTCTCCCACCAAGAGTGGAATAAGTTGGATCTCACAACACTTATTTAAGTGTGATGTATCTATGTTCATTGTGTGAAATACAAACTATTTTTGTGTGTGTGTATTTCATGTCTCTCTGCTCTCATGAAATATATTTTGGTATCAGAGGTAAGGGATCGTCGATGGCTAAATGAATGAGGTTTTGCTGCATAGAGGAGATCGTTGCACGCTGTTGACAATTAAAATTTTCAACGAAGTTTTTCCCGCAAAGTATTGCTAAGCCTATTATTATAAAAAAACAAAATAATACTATTAGGTGGGACCCCCTTGAGCTATTGAAGATCAGATCTGTTCATTTTTTATGTTGTGATGATGTGCGAAATGACCTACATGGTTGATGATATACTGTTGTTATTGGTTATGATTTGAGCTTATGAAGTGTTTATTCCTGATGTTACTATAGCCTATGGTATTCATTAATATCATTGCTATCTGTCCTTATTGCACCTGCACAATAAACATGTTAGTGAAATTTACATGAAGGATAGTTTTGAGAAAGGCAAAAATACTATAAAAAATGCAAAGAGATGGGATCTAATTCAACAATTTTACTATACTACATGCAAACAATTGGAAAGAAATGAAAAATATTGCAAAGGGGAAGAGTTTAAAGCTATCCTATTCACTATAATACATGCATGAAAGAATTAACAATTATTGTTAAAACCTAGCTAACAAGTAATTGGTTATGCAATTGTGATTGGGTTATATGGTTGATATGCATATGGTATGAAATGTTGGTGGCACATTTGGAAAGGTGATAGTGCTATTGGTTATGCAAATGGTTGAATTATATGGGACTCAAATTATGTTACGGCATAAGTCACGCTATTGGTTTTTAATGTGGTGAGGGTTTCGATACATGGTTTGATTAATGGTTAATGAAGAATGTGTTGGCATGTACTGATGAATTAATGCATTGTGGGTGGAGGCGACGTGCATTTACTTCACGTCACCTTTAATCCTACTATTAGCTACCACCCTAGTCAGGCTATTGTTCGATCTTTCTGTTGTGGTTATGCTTCGAATTTTTAGCACGAAAGAACCACTCGACCAACCCTTGTTTTAAGGAATTTGATTACAGGTATGTCTTTTCTTGGAAATTCGTGAGTCTACTCTGGTTATGAAATGATTACTAGCTCAGGTGTATTGGTTTGTGTTTTCCTAAGTGTTGCAACTATGTGAAATTTGGTTCTTGGGATGAAGAGTGGATGGTTCTTCCTGTAATAATTTTGAATTCGTAGGAGTTATTGGTCTTCCTGGGTGATGGCTCTCTATTATCGTTGTTGGTTAGTTGGAGGGTTTTTGTTTAGTCTGAGTGGATAGCTATCTTCGCGCACTATCACTAAACCTAGTATTTGGCTTTCATGGGTTTAATGGTTGAAGGTTTTTTGCATCACCATTTTGTTCACTTCGGCAATGGTCGATTTCACCACTAAGGGTCATGAAATAGGTTCTCCCGTTCTTACTCATCCCTGTATTCACCTCTATGCTATGGTTGTTTGACCGAAGAGAATGAGGGTTATACCATGCGTGCATTAAATAACATTTGCTAAGACAAACTAGAGCCCTAGGTATTCGATTATGGCCCCTGCCATGGATTTGTACACATCAACAAATGAGTCGTGGTTTTTCCTATATGCACCATGGCCTCAGAGATTTCACCATTACAAGAGTGGTTCTGCCTTCCCTATGTTGGCAATGGAACAAACCTTATCCCTTGATTCTGAAGATTGACAGAGAAGACTGGCCTAGCATGTTGGTTTTACGACTTGGTTATGGTTGATTAGTGGTATAATTGTTGACGTTTGAGCACAGGCTTGCCCAGTTGATCATGTGACAATCATGTTGGTTGGTTTATAGTCACTGACTCTGTTATAAAAGTGGTAAATACTACATTTCTGTGCACTTTCAAGGAACACAGTCACTCCCCTTATGTAAATAACTCGGTATTGTTAATGGAGAAGGCCTCTACCTCGATTTGATTGGATGCGGGGGTATGCGTAGTTGTTGCATCTTGTTAATATGATTGATTGTTTTTACGATAGTGTAAAATTGATGATTGATACATAGTCACTAGTATTTTCTCTAATGATTATTTGGATGATTTGATGGCGTTAGTACAAATGCTTGATGTTGCTCACGCATGTCGCTTTGTGTGTATGATGTTTATGAAAAATAAATAATGGGCTTGGTAATTGTGGTTTCTTTCGGAATGAATGACTATTGAACCAGATGACTGTAGAGAATATATCCACTGCTTCCTTATGTTTGTTCGATTGTATAAGCTTGAGTTTGCAAAACATAGTCGACTACGGTGTGACTAAATCGAAACAACATTGTATTAAATCGATGGCTCAACACAATGGGTTGATTTATTACCATGACTGCGTGTTTGTTGTGATGTTTCATTGTGGGGTTTTGTTAGCTATGCACTGTGTATAACATAGATGTCCTCAATTCTCACAGTCAAAGATACTCATAGATTTTTTGTGCACATTTTGTTGCATCCTAATCATTTGTTGAGATAGGCTTGTTGTTGATACCTCGTTGTCTTGGATAGATGAACCAGCTCTTAAGTCACTTTGATTTTTATTTTTTTTACAGTGGAAAAACTACATTGCCTGGGCGAATTACCCTGTGCATATCTTGTGTCTAAATGGTCGATGTTGGTTTTATGAATAATTGTCAATTTGGGCGTGAAAATTTGGTCTTGATTATTTTGGTCACTGCCTATATATGTTTAACGAATATCATTTTATTTAAATGATAGGCCCAATTGCAGTGATAGTGAATTCACTGTTAATTTGAAAACATGATTTTTGAGTATTATTGTGGATTGAAGAAATGCATGGGAAGCGGTTGATTTTGATAGTTTACAGATTGGAAATGGGTATTGTTCGTAAATTGTTATTAAATGAAAAGTATGTGATTAAAGGGAACAAAACCTCTTACAAATTGTGTGGAATATATACTGTCTTTTGGTAGCACTGTGTTGGATATATGATTATGAACAGTGAACTAGTTAAATTGCACAGGAATTGTTGATGGTTGATGGATCACTTTTCGCAGCATGTTTTATGGATCACTTAATTAATTTCATGAACAATAATCGTCTTTATTCCCTTCCATGATATCATTTTCCGCTAATTAAAAATCCCATCACCTTCCCATTTCATTTTTTCATTCCCTGTTCTGAGATTGATTACAGTCAAGAGAATTTCAGTGTTAAGGAATTTGGGAGTGGCAGTGTCTTGTGTGGATTACAATGATGTTTCATTGGTTTTTTTTTCAGTTGATTGTTGTTGTCATTGAGCAGTGACCATGTCTTTTCCCCCCTCATTATATCATATTTCCGCTCAATACAAACAACTCACATATCGCAGAACCCCTTTTCACCCCCCTACTCATTGATTAACAATAAAACAATTCATATGGATTGGATTGCATGAGTGTGATACATTGTTGAGCCAAATCTATTCCATATTTTTAAGAGTTGTCATGTATGGTTATTTAAAAGACTATTTTCTAATCGATCACACATGCAGGATGAGTTTTTTCACTCGAGGTAGTCATGGCCACAGAAAACAAGGTAGAGGTAATTGGAACCGAGGCCCAAGAAGGTCCAGGTTCTCCATACAGTTTGATGCTGGTTCACAAGAGCTTGTCCAATTGTTTCATGCTAGATTCTTCAATTGGATTGGGCAAGGAAAATTCCAACCTAGGCCTAAAAGGCCTCCTTTCCAAGCCCTACAAGCCCTTAGAATTCATGTACCTCCTCATGTCTCATTACAACCCGAGGTTCCTAAAAATGATGGATGGCAGGAGATTGTTCACCCGTCAGTATCCCAACATCGTGGCTGGCCCAACTTGTTCTTGTTTGCTCCTTCGCCTATTAAACCCATTTTCCAAGTTGCCCCTGACTACTCGCCAGTGCAATACTCTCATGCTAGTAAGATATTGAAAATTGAGGCCCACCATGCCCTTGATAAAGAAAAATCCACTTCTGCCCCTTCCTCACCCTCCAATGGATCTGACAAATCCGTGTCTTCTTGGATGCATTTGAAGGATGATTGTTCCCATGTGATCAACAAGATTAGGCCTAAAGGCTCTACATAACCAAAGGAAAATTCAGGAAAATCAAGACGTGACAACAAAAATCAAGGAAGGGTTGCATCTCAGAATGGGAAATACGACTTTTGAGTTTTTATTATATCTATTGTTTTATGACAGTTGACTTCAGGGATCTTTGGACAACATGTTTATTTTGGATATATGAGTATTATTTTTGAAATAATTTCAAATTTCATGAGTTTAAATTACCAAAAGAGAATAGATTGATGGGAGACACAATGAGGTGTGTTTTTCTTAACTAATGGTTTTGTTATGATTGTTATGAACTAAAGGGAGTCACACGGGGTCCCACCTATAGTTATTATTTATTTATGACCCTTATTTTAATTATTACTCTCCCCCCTAACTAAAGTCAGTTGAGTCTTTTAATTAACTTAACTAATGAGTTGGTTCAACTTCTTCAACTAATTCTAATTTGTTAAAAGAAAAAGGAAAGGGAGGAATAAGAGGAGGATAGAAGAAGAAGAATACTAAGGTTTTCTCTTTGAGTTTATGTTGAGATAGCTCAGTTTTCATTCATTCATATATTCATCACAAGCCTAATTATATTTTATGATAGCAGGGTCTTATTGTAGACAGCAATATTCAGGGCTGAATCAATTCATTCAGACACTTGTTTTTCAGAGGTGTTGATCTATCTTTGATAGTCTGTGTAGACTTGTTTGTTTGTGAATTAGTTTTCATGACTGATAAAGTCTATTGTGAAGATTCGAGTGGAAAACAATCTGTGGAAAGATGATCCATATTTTAGAGTTCAGTTTTGGTTTTTTGTCAGAGGTCCTTTTGTATGCTCCATCGGGGATGTCTAAGTTTGACTTTGGTCCAAGATTTCTGTATGAGATTTTGTAAAGAAAATGACTCTTTGGTGAATTGGAATGAAATAAAGGATTGCTTTATGTCTCATCTGTCTTTATTATCATCTTGGTGTATTTTACTTCTATTCTTACATTTATTTCAGTGACTGTTATATTCAGAAAATTACATAAATAGTGAATTTCCAACAAGCGTTTGTTGATAAAAGACTAGCCTAAGCACTCATAATTAATACTTGTGAGTTAGGATGTTATTTTTGTTGGATATAAACATAGGGTGATATTACCGTCTACTTTTCTTTAGCCAAGTAAAGTCTGAAAATGATGGAGTAAGATCATTTCATATCTTTTCCTCAACATTTATTTGGCGACAATACTGGGGAGATATTCAATATCTCTCCGATTAATTTTTATATTTGATTTTCATCGATACATCTTTCTTTTCCAAATTTTATTCTTTGATTGTTTCACTATTTATCATTATTCCTATTGCAAGGCAACCCAATATTGAGCCCGATCTTCAAGACCAGACCAACATTTCTTTGAACCTGTTTAACACCATTCTAGATACTGCCAATACCCATGCCGAACTTAACCATTCTTGGGCAACAATTGAACACGATATTAATGCTCAACAAAAATTGGAGGCTAGATCTAGACAACCTAGAAGTCAACAGTAAACCTGTGTTTATTCGAGCCTTGGCCTTACTTTCATCTCCTTATACTCTCGTTATTCTAGAAGAAGAAGAGGATTGTCACCTGAAATCAATCCTATTGTTGAAATAGGAAGGATAACTTTATTTGATTCATCCATCTCGTCTTTCTTTCCCTCATCTATCATCCACAATATGGCATCTAGTGGTGGCTCTGGTGGCACTGGAACTGCTCCATCTTCCCAATATTCATTGTCATCGGTGATTGGTAGCTTGTACAACCACCATATCCCTATTCAATCTACTACAAACCCCACCAAAGTCATTAAAAAGTATGGGATTTTTTAGTTCGAAGAAGATGCCACAACCACATCGTGGCATGTGTCCTCTCCTCTTAACCTAGAACCTGCTACTCACCCACTTCCGAAGTTTGAAGATAATTTGCCTAAGTTTTCACGAAATAACACTATCAGTACAAATGAACACCTAGTGGAATTTTCAAATGCTTGTAATAACATAGGGGCCAATGACAATGACACTTGCATGCACTTGTTCTTCAATTCCTTGGAAGGAAAGGCTGCTGCCGACTTCTTTGACCTTCCTCCTAAGATTCTGCCTACATGGGAGGAATTAATCTACTGGTTCTGATCCACTTATTGGAAATCCAAAAGCCCTACTGAGAAGTTAAGGGAATACAATAACATCACTTATAAAGATGGTGAGACCATCAAGTCTTTCAAATTTCATTTCACCAAGTTGTACAATCAAATCCCTGAACCTATCCGCCCTCATAACAAAGCCTCTTTCATGCATTACTACAATGCATTTCCTTCTCCCTACCATCATAGTCTTGAGGAAAAATCCATTGATAATATCGGTTCCGCTCTACATACTTTCTCAGAGTATGAAGAACAACTTGAAAGAACTAGTCTTCCCCAGGGAGAATCAGTTATGCAGACAGACATGTCCACTCTCTTACAACTAGTAGAAGATATGAACAATCGTATGATAACATTTGAGAGGAAGGGTATTGTCTCCCCTCTCACCCTTGGAGCTTCATCCTCTTCTGCACCGCCCTTTAGAAATCTAGTTGAAAACAATTTTTAGCCTAAGGCTATCGTGCCTCAGAGTTGGTGCATCTTTTTCGAGGAGCACCATGAAGAAACCACATGTGAGGTAAATAAGAGTGTCAGAGATAAGATATTTGGTAAGAGACCAGAAGCTACTATCGCTCTCTTAGACTTTGTGGAGCCAGAGGATTTCATGGTTATTAACACTAGGAACAAAGCCTATGCTCCCAAGGGTAAATTTGATCCTCCTCATAGTTCTTCTAGCCCAAGCTCATCCTCAACCGCTGCTACGCCCCAAGTTCCTAAAATTCCTAAGGTTCAAAGAATCACTCCCCCTCTTCCCTCTTCTAAATACAATATCCCGAATCAATCGAACAACATCAAAGCAGATGCAAACATCCTATACATGGTTTTCATCCCTTAACAACAGATGCATCTGAAACAATTCATGGAAGGAAAATATTCCATTGTAGCCAATATTTCTGAAGAGCTAGATGAAGAGGATTATTTTGTAAATAAAGTAGGTGTACATAACTTTAGATACCTTGTAAAAAAAAACCCCTTTTTATACTTCTGTAAATATCATGGATAAGATTGCCCATTGTTGCCTCATTGATTGTGGTTCAGGCCCAAGTGTCATGTCGAAGATTATTATGGAATATCTAGGCTTGTCTTGTACAAACGAAAATGTCAGAAGCATTCTCTCCTATAATAGTCTACGAAAAACAACCATGGGAAAGATTAAATATGTAACCTTGGTTTTATGCGCTCATTCTGAGAGAAGGACAACCCTCAACATTTATGTGGTTGATATGCATGTAAGAAATTATTCAATTATCTTGGGGAGAGATTGGCAAGCCCTAACAGGTGGATACCTCTCACTCGACATGACACATTTATCTGTTCCTCGGAATGGTAAGAACATTATGGTCCTTAGAGAGGAAAAAATTTCACCCTACATAGAGAATGTTCTGCAATATAGCGTAAACTATATCGAAGAAGACCTAGGAGTGTATTCCATATTTGCTGAAGAAGACAATATTCCCAATATTACTTTAAAAAAAATGATTTAGATGATGATTTATGGCATATGCACTTTGATGGTTCATGCTCTAGTGAAGGTAATGGGGCTAGTATTATCTTGGTTTCCCTTGCAGGAAAAAATCATAATCTGTCATACAGGTTGGAGTTTTCTTGTACAAACAATGTCGCTGAATTCAAAACTCTATTATTAGGCATTGGGAACACCCTTAATCTTGGTTGTGGTCACCTTTCAGTTTTCAGGAATTCTGAGCTTGTTGTGAACCTGATACGCAAGATATTCTCACCTAGAAACAAGTTGATGGCACAATACTCCCAAACTGTTTGGGAACTTGTCTCAAATCTTCTATCTTTAAACATCACTCATGTCAAGAAGGAGTTGAATTCAATGGCTGATCGGTTAGCTATATTTGCAGCCTCTCCTAACCAACAACTCTTTTCTCACAGGCCCGATTGTGCATTTCAATCTCTACATCATCCATACATCCCTGAAAAAGAAGGATCTTGGAAGGCCATCCCTAACAATGAGAGGATTTGTGTTGTCATTCAAAATGAACCTCTTAAGCCCGAGGAGATTATATTCGTAGAAAATAATAAGATTCTTGAGGTATTGAATCCTCTTGAGAGGTCATTTTCTTTGTGTGTTGTAGGCAATAAATAAAAACAAAAGGAAGAGGAGTTACGGACGAAGGTGATTGAAACCATCCTCCTGAACATTAGGACATTTGAACCTTCAACGAATGTTAAAATAAATGTCCAATGTTACGATAAAGAAGAGATGGGGTCCACCAGAGTACTTGGTGGATCTCATAAGGTTTTTTCTAGGTCCTATGAGGATCTTCATGGTTTTGATCCTGGTCTTGCTCAACATATTATGAAACTAGCTAAGAAAAAACAAGAACTTGTTAACTTTGCACTGGAAGCACCCTTTCAAAGGGGATTGAGAGATTTCTTAAGGGCTGAAATGTTCTTTTCATCCCACCCTGAATGGGTCTCAATTTGGGAATCAGACTCGAGGACCATTGATAATATCAAAACTTGTATTAGTCTTCTAACTTTTAGGCAAGCGATTATGAGAAACCCCTTTCCCCCTTTCAATATGGAAATGTTTTTTCAACAGGTCATAGAGTCATAGTTAAGACCCTTACTTGACAGTTTGTTTGGTTACAAGAGAATCAAAGTAAAAGGGGAAAATGTTCACAAAACTAATTTCATTACTAATTGCGATACCATGCCTTACAAATTCCAGCTTCTTAGCTTACTTGATACAAGTGCTGCTTTTAAAAAACCTATGCACATGATTCTCAATGAATTGGACAGTCTCCATCTCTATATTGATGATCTAATTGTGCATGTCAAGGGACTGAAGATTACATCAGATTTCCAAGTGATCGGTCCTTTCCAAATTTCTTTTGTTTTGGATACTAACTCTTATATCTTAAAAGATTTGCAACATCAATTGTTTCCCTACAATGCTAACAACCGTCACTTGAAATATTGCAAGGAACCAACATGAAAAGTTATAATGTTATCTGGATATTTTTTTATACTAGTAGCCTAGCTATGCTTTCAATTTTTTTTCTTCATTTCTACGCTTACAATAACTTGATTTATGCCTTCTAAGTTAATTTTTCTTTCCTTGTTGTTTTCAATTGAGTCTTTTACTGCTATTGTTTTAATTTCTGCATTATTACTTCTATTGCGTTTTTTTGTCTTTATCATCTTTTAGTGTTTGGTCAATATAGAATGTTGGATCGATCCTGCCACATTGACACATCTGAAAAGAATTGTTAGTCAATAACAATCAAGCTTACATAGCTGTTATGATGTCTCCTCTGAAGGGCCCTTGAAATTGTTACATATTTCCACTGTTGTCTTACAAGGAATTAGTTATTTCCCGCTTCTTCTTGCCATTTATTCATCCATTGAGATCTTAAGAGAAAGTCTATAAGTTTTCCTCCTTGAAAGTTAAGAGAATATTACAACTGAATGATTATGCATACAATGGTAAAAACCCCTCATAATTAACACTTTTCATCAATTATTCCCTATTTCCTGGTCATCTTTCCATTAAATCCACTCACTTCCCCCTGTTGCATAATCATTCTGGTTATGTCTTCTAAAATTATTGTTCTTAGTCTATCGAACCATGAGTTCTGAGTTCTAAATATGTTGCAAACAATTTTTCCTGTGGATTCGTCGGTTTTTTGACGATTAAAATTGTCAATGAAGTTTTTCCCGAAAGTATTGTTAAGCCTATTATTATAAAAAAACAAAATAATACTAGTAGGTGGGACCCCCTTAAGGTATTGAAGATCAGATCTGTTCATTTTTTATGTTGTGATGATGTGTGACATGAACTACATGGTTGATGATATTCTGTTGTTATTGATTATGATTTGAGCTTATGAAGTGTTGATTCATGATGTTACTATAGCCTAAGGTATTCATTAATATCATTGTTATCTGTCCTTATTGCACCTGCACATTAAACATGTTAGTGAAATTACATGAAGGACAGTTTTGAGAAAGGCAAAAATACTATAACAAATGCAAATAGATGGGATATAATTCGACAATTTTACTATACTACATACAAACAATTGGAAAGAAATGAAAAAGATTGCAAAGGGGAAGAGTTTAAAGCTATCGTATTCACTATACTACATGCATGAAAGAATTAACAATTATTGTTAAAACCTAGCTAACCAGTAATTGGTTATGCAATTGTGATTGGGTTATATGGTTGATACACATATGGTATGAAATGTTGGTGGCGCATTTGGAAAGGTGATAGTGCTATTGGTTATGCGAATGGTTGAATTATATGGGACTCGAATTATGTTATGGCATAAGTCATGCTATTGGTTTTTAATGTGGTGAGGGTTTCGATACATGGTTTGATTAATGGTTAATGAAGAATGTGTTGGCATGTGCTGATGAATTAATGCATTGTGGGTGGAGGTGACATGCATTTACTGCGCATCACCTTTACTCCTCCTGTTAGCCTCCACCCTAGTTGGGTTATTGTTCGATCTTGCTACTGTGGTTATACTCTGAATGTTTAGTAGGGAAGAATCACTCGACCAACCCACGTTTTAAGGAATTCGATTACAGTATGTCTTTTTTGGCCATTCGTGACTCTGCTCTAGTTATGAAATGATTACTAGCTCAGGTGTATTGGTTTATGTTTTCCTAAGTGTTGCAACCGTCTGAAATTTGGTTCTTGGGATGAAGAGTGGATGGTTCTTCCTGTAATAATTTTGAATTCGTAAGAGTTATTGGTCTTCCTAGGTGATGACTCTCTATTTTTGCTATTGGTTAGTTGGATGGTTTGTGTTTAGTCTGAGTGGATAGCTATCTTCACGCACTATCACTAAACCCAGTCTTTGGATTTCATGGGTTTAATGGTTGAAGGTTTTCTGTGTCACTGGTTTTGTTCACTTCAGAAATGGTCTATTTCACCACTAAGGGTCATGAAATGGGTTCTCATGTTCTTACTCAACCTTGTCTTCACCTCTGTTCTATGGTTGTTTGACTGAAGAGAATGAGGGTTATACCCTGCGTGCGTTAAATAACCTTTGCTAAGACAAACTATAGCCCTACTTTTTCGGTTACGGCCCCCGTCATGGATTTGTACACGTCCACGAATGAGTCGTGGTTTTTCCTATATGCACCGTGGCCTTGCAGCTTTCACCATTACAAGAGTGGCTCTACCTTCCCTGTGTTGGATACAGACTGAACCTTATCCCTCCAGTCTGAAGATTGATAGAGAAGACCAGCCCATCCTGTTGTTTTTACGACCTGGTTATGGTTGATTGGTGGTATAATTGTCAACTTTTGAGCACAGGCTTGCCCAGTTTCTCATGTGACATTCATTTTGGTTGGTTTATAGTCACTGAATCTATTATAACAGTGGTAAATGCTACATTGTCGTGCACTTTCAAGGCACACAATCACTCCCCTTATGTTAATAACTCAATATTGTTAATGGAGAAGGCCTCTGCCCCGATTCGATTGGATGCAGGGGTATGCGTAGTTGTCGTAGATTGTTAAGTTGATTGATTGTTTTTATGACAATGGAAAATTGATGGTTGATACACCGTCACTGGTATTTGCACTAATGAGTATTTGGATGATTTGCTGGTGTTGGTAAAAATGATTGATGTTGCTCACGCATGTCATGTTGTGTGTATGGTGTTTATGCAAAAGAAATAATGGGCTTGGTAACTATGGTTTCTTTGGGGCCGAATGACTATTGAACTCGATGATTGTAGAGAATATATCCACTGCTTCCTTATGTTTGTCCGATTGTATAAGACTGAGTTTGCACAACATAGTTGACTACGGTGTGACTAAATCAAAACAACATTGTATTAAATCGATGGCTCAACACGATGGGTTGTGTTATTACTGTGACTGTGTGTTTGTTGTGATGTTGCATCATGGGGTTTTGTTATCTACGCACTGTGTATAACATAGATGGCTTGAGTTCTCATAGTCAAAGATACTCATAGAGTTTTTTAGCACGTTTTTTTGCATCCCGATCATTTGGTGAGACATGCCTGTTGTTGATACCTCGTTGTGTTGGATGGATTACCTAGCTCTTAAGTCACATTGAATTTTTTTTTTTTACAGTGGAAAAACTACATTGCCTGGGCGAATTACCATGTGCATAGCTTGTGTCTAAATGGTGGTTGTTGGTTGTATGATTAATTGTCAATTTGGGTGTGACAATTTGGTCTTGATTATTTTGGTTACTACCTATATTATGTTTAATGAATATCATTTCATTTAAATGATAGGCCCGATTGCATTGATAGTGACTTCATTGTTAATTTGAAAACATGATTTTTTAGTATTATTGTGGATTGAAGAAATGCATGGGTAGTGGGTGATTTTGATAGTTTACAGATTGGAAATGGGTATTGTTCGTAAATTCTTATAAAATGAAAAGTATTTGATTAAAGGGAACATAACCTTTTGAAAATTGTGTGGAATATATGCTGTCTTGTGGTAGCAGTATGTTGTATATTTGATTATGAACAATGAACTAGTTAAATTGCACATGAATTGTTGATGGTTGATGCATCTCTTTTCACAACATGTTTTATGGATCACTTAATTAATTTCATGAACAATAATCGTCTTTATTCCCTTCCATGATTTCATTTTCCTCTAATTACAAATCCCATCACCTTCCCATTTCATTTTTTCATTCCCTGTTTTGAGATTGATTGTAGTCAAGAGAATTTCAGTGTTAAGGAAGTTGGAAGTGGCAGTGTCTTGTGTGGATTACAATGATGTTTCATTGGTTTTCTTTTCAAATGATTATTTTTTTCATTGATTAATGACCATGTCTTTCCCCCCCCATTATATCATATTTCCGCTCAATACAAACCCCTCACATATCCCATAAACCCTTTTCACCCCCCTGCTCATTGATTAACAATAAAACCATTTGTATGGATTGGATTGCATGAGTCTCATACATTGTTGAGCCAAATCTATTTCATATTTTTAAGAGTTGTCATGTATGGTTATTAAAAATAATATTTTCTAATCGATCACACATGTAAGATGATTTTTTCAGTCATGGTAGCCATGGATGTAGAAAAAAAGGTAGAGGTAATTGGAATTGAGGCCCAAGAAGGCCCAGGTTCTCCATACATTTTGACGTTGATTCACAAAATCTTGGCCTATTGTTTCATGTCAGATTCTTCAATTGGATTGGGTAAGGAATAGTCCAACCTAGGCCTGAAAGGCCTCCTTTCCAAGCCTTGCAAGCCCCCAGAATTCTCGTACCTCCTCATGTCTCATTACAACTCGAGGTTCCTAAAAATGATGGATGGTAGGAGATTGTTCACCCGATAGTCTCCCAACATTGTGGCTGGCACAACTTGTCCTTTCCTTCTCCTCCGCCTATTAACCCCATTGTCCAAATTTCCCCCGACCACTCTCCAGTGAAATCCTCCCATGATAGTAAGAGATTGAAAACTGAGTCCCACCATGCCCTTGATAAAGGAAAAGCCATTACTGCCCCTTCCTCACCCTCCAATGGCTTTGACAAATCCATGTCTTCCCAAATGCATTTGAGGGATGATTGTTCCCACGTGATCAACGAGATTAGGCCTAAAGGCTCTACACAACCAAAGGAAAATTTAGGAAAATCAAGAGGTGACAACAACAATCAAGGAAGGATTGCATCACAGACTGAGAAATATGGATTTTGAGTTTTTATTATATCTATTTTTTTATGACAGTTAACTTTAGGGATGTTTGGAAAACATGTTTATTTTGGATATATGAGTATTATTTTTGAAATAATTTCAAATTTCATGAGTTTAAATTGCCAAAAGAGAATAGGTTGATGGGAGACACAAGGAGGTGTGTTTTTCTTAACTAATGGTTATGTTATGATTGTTATGAACTAAAGGGAGTCACAAGGGGTCCCTCCTACTAGTTATTATTTATTTATGACCCTTATTTTAATTATTACTCTCCTGCTTAACTAAAGTTAGTTGAGTCTTTTAATTAACTTTACTAATGAGTTGGTTCAACTTCTTCAACCAATTCTAATTTGTTAAAAGCAAAAGGAAAGGGAGGAACAAGAGGAGGATAGAAGAAGAAGCATGCTAAGGTTTTCTCTTTGAGTTTATGTTGAGATAGTTCAGTTTTCATTCATTCATATATTCATCACAAGCATAATTCTCTTTTATGATAGCAGGGTCTTATTTTCGACAATAATATTTAGGGCTGAATCAAATCATTCAGACACTTATTTTTCAGAGGTGTTGATCTATCTTTGATAGTCTGTGTAGACTTGTTTGTTTGTGAATTAGTTTCCATGATTGATAAAGGCTATTGTGCAGAGTCGAGTGGGCAACAATCTATGGCAAGTTGATCTAGATTTTAGACTTCAGTTTTGGTTTTCTATCAGAGGTCATTTTGTATGTTCCATCTGGGATGTCTAAGTTTGACTTTGGTCCAAGATTTCTGTATATGATATTTTGTAAAGAAAATGACTCTTTGGTGAATTGGAATGAAATAAAGGATTTCTTTATGTCTCATATATCTTGATTATCATCTTGGTGTCTTTACTTATGTTCTTACATTTATTTCAACGACTGTTATATTTAGAAAATTACATAAAAAGTTAATTTCCAGCAAGCTTTTATTGATAAAAGACTAGACTAAGCACTCGTAATTAATACTTGTGACTTAGGATGCTATTTTTGTTGGCTATAAACATAGGGTGATATTCCCGTCTACTTTGCTTTATCCAACTAAAGTATGAAAATGCTTGAGTAAGATCATTTCATATATTTTCCTCTACACACGTGAGAAGAATGTTAAGCACATATATCGTAGAGGATGCCTGACGACACCAATTGAGAAGGAGATCCATCAAATCATAATTTGTTGTATAATTTTTGAGCGGTTTTCTGTGTATTGAGGTGCATGAATATAGGATTTTGTTTGGCAGCCATTAGTGTTGTTGCATTACATTGTTGTGCACATAAAAGAAGGAGATACTCTCTAACCTTTTGTTGAAACCATTGTGAAATGTCTATCACTGAAATCGCCCTTGGAATTGTTGTTTATTGTGTGAGGCCCTATTGGCAATTTGTTTGAGTACATGTAGAAGTTGTTTCATAAGAGTCGCCTGCGTGGAAGGGATCCATAAATTGTTCTGTTCGAAAGAGGAGAAGACTTGCTGGTAACCACCTTTAAAGAACCGAGTTATTAAGGAGAATCAATGTCATCAAAATGCGAGTGTAGCTCTTTAGAATTGCAATCACTTCCGAATGAAATGCAAGCGTAGAATTGTTTCTTCCGGGTGAAGAAAGAAATATCCCATCATGGAAGAAGGGAGGTCATCACTTTGAGAGGAGACTTGGAGATACATCACCGCAATATGCCAAAGTGGAATCACTACTAGCAAATTGTGGATATGTTCAGTAGAATGAATCAATCCATTGATTTGCTGAGAGTGAGTACTGTTTAAATGCATGTGACGTCTATAGGAGGACTGGCCAATTGTATGTTTAGTAAATATGGCATATTCGTTGTATATTCAAATTGATGCAAATTGTGTTGGAAATCATAGCTTGTCATATC
>ML783986.1:88286-121230 GCA_009831015.1 Picea engelmannii
AGTGATAATGACAAACCTACATGAAGCTAAGGGTTTTTCTTGTTATGGGAGGTATGGATATTCTTCTTGGACTATTAATTTTATTAATGGAGGTTTCTTAGATTAAATGAGGGAAGTAAATATTAGGAGGATAGAAATATTACAGTTCATTCCATATCCCACTAAGGATTGTTCCCAAGCATGAAAGGAAGCCTATTGGAGTTACAATGAGAAATGGAAAATACAATTTATGACATATTGTCAAGGGAAAAATAAAAGAATATGAGGCATGCATCAAAATTGGGAGGAGTGAATAATAGAGGAGAAGAATAACATGCCAAAGAAACAAGACAAAGTGATAATAAGACAAAGGGAAAATGAGTGAAGAGACAGTTTGAAATGAAGAAAGAGAAGGGAAGGAGACGAGAAAGGGAATGGAGAAGACAAAGGAGAGGAAGACAAGAACAGTGCAGGGAAATAATAGAACATAGAGAAAAGGAAAAGACTGGTTGAAGTTTAGAAATCGAAAGAAACGATTGTACAAAACAAATATATATATATATATAAAGAGAGACTTTTTGAAGTTTATAAATCAGAGGAAAATCTTTCACATAATATATATATATATATATATATGTGTGTGTGTGTGTGTGTGTGTGTGTGTGTGTGTGTGTGTGTGGAAATTTTAATTGAGACTAAGCCCAATAGGTCTTATAAAAATACCTCTTGAATAATTTTCAATTGTAATTGAGACTAAGCCCAATGGGTCTTATAAAAAGACCTCTTGAATCATTTTTATAAAAATAGGAAGAAACAAATCGTGTGCTCTATGTTTTATTTATGGTGTGATTTTCTACACATTAAAAGTTATTATCTTTATGGGTTTTAGGACCTACACTAAAATGAATCATTCATTATAAATTATGATAATAATGTGAAAAATGATAATAATGAAAAAAGAAGAAGGAAATGAAGATGAAAATGATCAGATTGATGATAAGGACAAAGGTGGAAATGAAAATTATGATGATGCTAAAGGTATGTAGGATGAAGGAGACCCTTTCTATTACATGTAAGAAAGGAAAATGATTAGGAAAATGTGTTGAAGGAATTGATGTGTCATGGAGGTAACATTCATTGTTGTGTAGGGGAAGCATAAATTAAACTGATTTAAATGACACAAAGACAACAACAATCACACAAATTAACACAACAATTTTATGTGGTAAAACCCTATACAAGGAAACATTGGGACAATGATATTCAGTTTATTTATCATTTAAGGGAGATATTACATCAACCAAACTAGGATTATCACTCACACTCAACCCCCTTTGACTCTATGGGCTTACATGGATTTAGAGCATCTCTTCACAATTACAAAACTAATTACATTAGTGTGAATCCAAAAATTGAGTGATTTGTTTCAACAACAAATTGATTTAAAGGAGCCACTAAATATACTACAATCCAAAAAATTGTGATAAATTGGTTGGCATATCTCAACAATCTTCACCTTGACAAAAATTCACCTGGATATCATGTCCAATTTTGTTCGTCACCTATGCCGCAAGCCAAGAGAAGTCAAGAACCATTGCAACTTCTCTAATAACATTGGTTTCATGAACACATCTGCAGGATTTGATCAAGTTTGGATTTTCTTAGGGATCACTCCACCTCCAACATGTCTTCCAAAATTATGCTTTGAGACATATCCAGAGGTAAATCTCCTTCTATCTGAAATACCTGCAAAACAAAAATTACAATTACCACATACTAAACCACTGAAACCATTATAGGTGACACTTCTGCCTCTAAAACTCTAAAGCACCCATTTCACTATTTCACATGAATTTTCCATGTGTCTGACAACATCAACTGAATGTGAAACATATTTTCTTAACCATTTCACTGCATACACCGGACCTCCTACTGAAATGGAACATGATATATGAGTTATAACCTTTCTTTTTAATAAACATGACCTAAACTTGGAAATAACTTATAATGGAAAGTAACATGGATATTAACAGGTTTCACAATATTCATACTGAACTTCATCATTATTGATTTATGTTGTGATAACCACAACTTACCATGTATAGCGTATCTGTGTACTTTTGTGCTCAAAATTTGTTTCATTGCTCCTTAATCCTTCATATGAAATGTCTTGTCCACCTAAGCCATTATATTATTGATCTCAATCATGGTTCGTCTTGCAATGAGCATATCATTAGAAAATAACATCAGGATAGTGAATGTACTATTAAAAATATAGGTATACTTACCCATTGAAAGCGTTTGGCTCACCGTGAAGGATTCAAACCTCTTGTACAGTTGTTTGGGTACCATTAGGCCATACAATGAATCATCTAGCATGCAAAAAAATCTTTTGTTGCGATCTTGAACAAACCCTCGTGGTTGTTCCATACACACTACATCTATGTTAACGACGATTTTGTGGGAAGTAGGATCCCACACTCTACATCCCTTTTCTCCATCATCATAACTAGTAAAGATATCAAACAAGCAGGAATTCAGAAACAAAGATTCTAAGTCTGGGAATAATTTACAACTTACCATTACTTGCAATTATTTCTTTCTCATGTGACCTTGTTTCTTCTGCCATAAACAAGAAGATACATCTGTCACCCCAGATGCTACTTCAGTACTTCCTTCCAGATTATAAAGGTTATCAACCTTTATTGCCTTCATCACTACTAAACTTCATTTCGACACTTTGAGTGCTTCACCTTGACCTGTATACTTATATCCACCATAATCCAAAACCCTTAATGAAATCAAATTTAACTTAAGCTCATGTACATATCTAACATATTTTAGTTCTCTAACAATATCATCTGACATCCTAATTCTAATTCTTCCAACCCCAACAGTTTTACAAGGAATATGGTTTCCCATAAACACTACACCCTCATCAACAAATTGGTAAGAAATGAACCAGTTTCTATGTGAGCACATGTGGTGGGAGGCACCAGAATCTAACTGCCATTTTTCCTGATATTATAAGCTACTAGAAACGAATAAGAATTCATGATTCGTAGTTGAATTTGTTGCAACCAATTTTTCTTCTTTCGTAGATTTCTCCTCGGATTCTTTTCGTTTCCAATAGTCTTTCTTGAGATGCCATGTTTTGTCATAGTACCAACATTTTTCTCTACCCTTTCTGCCTCTTGAATTAGATCGTGAAGAACTTCTCTGATTTTTCTCTTTGGAACGACCTTTGATCACCATCGCCTCTAATGTTGAGGTTTCTGGACTAGATTTTATCCTCATCTCCTCAACCAACAAAGCTCCCACAATAGAGTCATAATCTAAAACATATGCCGAGCTAAAGCTAATAGAGGTGACTAAACTATCCCAAGACTCAAGTAATGAAAAAAATAGTGTAATAGCCTTATCTTCATCTTCGAGTTTAACTTCCATACTAGTCAATTGAATTATAAGGGTATTAAAGGTATTTAGATGGTCAACAAATTTCGTACCTTTTTTCATGGAAAACTGTATAATTGCTTCTTCAAGTAGATTCTACTCATCAAGGTTTTCTTCATATACAACATTTCATCTTACTCCATAATCATACTTTTGTATCCTCTCCTATGATACTAAACATAACTTCTTCCATCAGACATAGATGAATGGTAATGAGTGATTTTGCGTTTATAAGTTCCCATTCCTCATTCATCATGGTTATTGGTTTCTTTTTCCTTCCCGCCAATGCTTTTTGCAACCCTTGTTGCAACCCGCATCTTGAAATTCCATAGCTCAATTTTTTTTTTCCATTGAACATTTCCACTTCAAACTTTGAACTCTACATCTTTGTCGTTAACACAAATCGCCCCAAATACCACACCTTATAATAAACTGAGCCTTTAAAAAAATAAAGGGATAATATTATATTGAAGATTAAAAAACCCAAAATATAAACCTTAATTCAAAGGTGTTTTTTTAAAACAAATACATCCACCATTTTAAAAACAATTGTAAAGAATCCACCCTCCTTTATAAATAAACAGTGGAATCTTTAAGAAAAACAATTTAAACATCCTCCATGTAATTAAAAAAAGATATCCTCTCATAGTGCCACAATCATTTAAAGTATCGATCCACCTGATCCTTTAATAAATATTATTAGAGATAATGGATAATTAATGCTATATTCTAGAGTTTAGGGATTGGATTGGGTTAGCTAGAGGATGTTGAGAGATTCTCTCAAACTCTCCCACCAAGAGTGGAATAAGTTGGATCTCACAACACTTATTTAAGTGTGATGTATCTATGTTCATTGTGTGAAATACAAACTATTTTTGTGTGTGTGTATTTCATGTCTCTCTGCTCTCATGAAATATATTTTGGTATCAGAGGTAAGGGATCGTCGATGGCTAAATGAATGAGGTTTTGCTGCATAGAGGAGATCGTTGCACGCTGTTGACAATTAAAATTTTCAACGAAGTTTTTCCCGCAAAGTATTGCTAAGCCTATTATTATAAAAAAACAAAATAATACTATTAGGTGGGACCCCCTTGAGCTATTGAAGATCAGATCTGTTCATTTTTTATGTTGTGATGATGTGCGAAATGACCTACATGGTTGATGATATACTGTTGTTATTGGTTATGATTTGAGCTTATGAAGTGTTTATTCCTGATGTTACTATAGCCTATGGTATTCATTAATATCATTGCTATCTGTCCTTATTGCACCTGCACAATAAACATGTTAGTGAAATTTACATGAAGGATAGTTTTGAGAAAGGCAAAAATACTATAAAAAATGCAAAGAGATGGGATCTAATTCAACAATTTTACTATACTACATGCAAACAATTGGAAAGAAATGAAAAATATTGCAAAGGGGAAGAGTTTAAAGCTATCCTATTCACTATAATACATGCATGAAAGAATTAACAATTATTGTTAAAACCTAGCTAACAAGTAATTGGTTATGCAATTGTGATTGGGTTATATGGTTGATATGCATATGGTATGAAATGTTGGTGGCACATTTGGAAAGGTGATAGTGCTATTGGTTATGCAAATGGTTGAATTATATGGGACTCAAATTATGTTACGGCATAAGTCACGCTATTGGTTTTTAATGTGGTGAGGGTTTCGATACATGGTTTGATTAATGGTTAATGAAGAATGTGTTGGCATGTACTGATGAATTAATGCATTGTGGGTGGAGGCGACGTGCATTTACTTCACGTCACCTTTAATCCTACTATTAGCTACCACCCTAGTCAGGCTATTGTTCGATCTTTCTGTTGTGGTTATGCTTCGAATTTTTAGCACGAAAGAACCACTCGACCAACCCTTGTTTTAAGGAATTTGATTACAGGTATGTCTTTTCTTGGAAATTCGTGAGTCTACTCTGGTTATGAAATGATTACTAGCTCAGGTGTATTGGTTTGTGTTTTCCTAAGTGTTGCAACTATGTGAAATTTGGTTCTTGGGATGAAGAGTGGATGGTTCTTCCTGTAATAATTTTGAATTCGTAGGAGTTATTGGTCTTCCTGGGTGATGGCTCTCTATTATCGTTGTTGGTTAGTTGGAGGGTTTTTGTTTAGTCTGAGTGGATAGCTATCTTCGCGCACTATCACTAAACCTAGTATTTGGCTTTCATGGGTTTAATGGTTGAAGGTTTTTTGCATCACCATTTTGTTCACTTCGGCAATGGTCGATTTCACCACTAAGGGTCATGAAATAGGTTCTCCCGTTCTTACTCATCCCTGTATTCACCTCTATGCTATGGTTGTTTGACCGAAGAGAATGAGGGTTATACCATGCGTGCATTAAATAACATTTGCTAAGACAAACTAGAGCCCTAGGTATTCGATTATGGCCCCTGCCATGGATTTGTACACATCAACAAATGAGTCGTGGTTTTTCCTATATGCACCATGGCCTCAGAGATTTCACCATTACAAGAGTGGTTCTGCCTTCCCTATGTTGGCAATGGAACAAACCTTATCCCTTGATTCTGAAGATTGACAGAGAAGACTGGCCTAGCATGTTGGTTTTACGACTTGGTTATGGTTGATTAGTGGTATAATTGTTGACGTTTGAGCACAGGCTTGCCCAGTTGATCATGTGACAATCATGTTGGTTGGTTTATAGTCACTGACTCTGTTATAAAAGTGGTAAATACTACATTTCTGTGCACTTTCAAGGAACACAGTCACTCCCCTTATGTAAATAACTCGGTATTGTTAATGGAGAAGGCCTCTACCTCGATTTGATTGGATGCGGGGGTATGCGTAGTTGTTGCATCTTGTTAATATGATTGATTGTTTTTACGATAGTGTAAAATTGATGATTGATACATAGTCACTAGTATTTTCTCTAATGATTATTTGGATGATTTGATGGCGTTAGTACAAATGCTTGATGTTGCTCACGCATGTCGCTTTGTGTGTATGATGTTTATGAAAAATAAATAATGGGCTTGGTAATTGTGGTTTCTTTCGGAATGAATGACTATTGAACCAGATGACTGTAGAGAATATATCCACTGCTTCCTTATGTTTGTTCGATTGTATAAGCTTGAGTTTGCAAAACATAGTCGACTACGGTGTGACTAAATCGAAACAACATTGTATTAAATCGATGGCTCAACACAATGGGTTGATTTATTACCATGACTGCGTGTTTGTTGTGATGTTTCATTGTGGGGTTTTGTTAGCTATGCACTGTGTATAACATAGATGTCCTCAATTCTCACAGTCAAAGATACTCATAGATTTTTTGTGCACATTTTGTTGCATCCTAATCATTTGTTGAGATAGGCTTGTTGTTGATACCTCGTTGTCTTGGATAGATGAACCAGCTCTTAAGTCACTTTGATTTTTATTTTTTTTACAGTGGAAAAACTACATTGCCTGGGCGAATTACCCTGTGCATATCTTGTGTCTAAATGGTCGATGTTGGTTTTATGAATAATTGTCAATTTGGGCGTGAAAATTTGGTCTTGATTATTTTGGTCACTGCCTATATATGTTTAACGAATATCATTTTATTTAAATGATAGGCCCAATTGCAGTGATAGTGAATTCACTGTTAATTTGAAAACATGATTTTTGAGTATTATTGTGGATTGAAGAAATGCATGGGAAGCGGTTGATTTTGATAGTTTACAGATTGGAAATGGGTATTGTTCGTAAATTGTTATTAAATGAAAAGTATGTGATTAAAGGGAACAAAACCTCTTACAAATTGTGTGGAATATATACTGTCTTTTGGTAGCACTGTGTTGGATATATGATTATGAACAGTGAACTAGTTAAATTGCACAGGAATTGTTGATGGTTGATGGATCACTTTTCGCAGCATGTTTTATGGATCACTTAATTAATTTCATGAACAATAATCGTCTTTATTCCCTTCCATGATATCATTTTCCGCTAATTAAAAATCCCATCACCTTCCCATTTCATTTTTTCATTCCCTGTTCTGAGATTGATTACAGTCAAGAGAATTTCAGTGTTAAGGAATTTGGGAGTGGCAGTGTCTTGTGTGGATTACAATGATGTTTCATTGGTTTTTTTTTCAGTTGATTGTTGTTGTCATTGAGCAGTGACCATGTCTTTTCCCCCCTCATTATATCATATTTCCGCTCAATACAAACAACTCACATATCGCAGAACCCCTTTTCACCCCCCTACTCATTGATTAACAATAAAACAATTCATATGGATTGGATTGCATGAGTGTGATACATTGTTGAGCCAAATCTATTCCATATTTTTAAGAGTTGTCATGTATGGTTATTTAAAAGACTATTTTCTAATCGATCACACATGCAGGATGAGTTTTTTCACTCGAGGTAGTCATGGCCACAGAAAACAAGGTAGAGGTAATTGGAACCGAGGCCCAAGAAGGTCCAGGTTCTCCATACAGTTTGATGCTGGTTCACAAGAGCTTGTCCAATTGTTTCATGCTAGATTCTTCAATTGGATTGGGCAAGGAAAATTCCAACCTAGGCCTAAAAGGCCTCCTTTCCAAGCCCTACAAGCCCTTAGAATTCATGTACCTCCTCATGTCTCATTACAACCCGAGGTTCCTAAAAATGATGGATGGCAGGAGATTGTTCACCCGTCAGTATCCCAACATCGTGGCTGGCCCAACTTGTTCTTGTTTGCTCCTTCGCCTATTAAACCCATTTTCCAAGTTGCCCCTGACTACTCGCCAGTGCAATACTCTCATGCTAGTAAGATATTGAAAATTGAGGCCCACCATGCCCTTGATAAAGAAAAATCCACTTCTGCCCCTTCCTCACCCTCCAATGGATCTGACAAATCCGTGTCTTCTTGGATGCATTTGAAGGATGATTGTTCCCATGTGATCAACAAGATTAGGCCTAAAGGCTCTACATAACCAAAGGAAAATTCAGGAAAATCAAGACGTGACAACAAAAATCAAGGAAGGGTTGCATCTCAGAATGGGAAATACGACTTTTGAGTTTTTATTATATCTATTGTTTTATGACAGTTGACTTCAGGGATCTTTGGACAACATGTTTATTTTGGATATATGAGTATTATTTTTGAAATAATTTCAAATTTCATGAGTTTAAATTACCAAAAGAGAATAGATTGATGGGAGACACAATGAGGTGTGTTTTTCTTAACTAATGGTTTTGTTATGATTGTTATGAACTAAAGGGAGTCACACGGGGTCCCACCTATAGTTATTATTTATTTATGACCCTTATTTTAATTATTACTCTCCCCCCTAACTAAAGTCAGTTGAGTCTTTTAATTAACTTAACTAATGAGTTGGTTCAACTTCTTCAACTAATTCTAATTTGTTAAAAGAAAAAGGAAAGGGAGGAATAAGAGGAGGATAGAAGAAGAAGAATACTAAGGTTTTCTCTTTGAGTTTATGTTGAGATAGCTCAGTTTTCATTCATTCATATATTCATCACAAGCCTAATTATATTTTATGATAGCAGGGTCTTATTGTAGACAGCAATATTCAGGGCTGAATCAATTCATTCAGACACTTGTTTTTCAGAGGTGTTGATCTATCTTTGATAGTCTGTGTAGACTTGTTTGTTTGTGAATTAGTTTTCATGACTGATAAAGTCTATTGTGAAGATTCGAGTGGAAAACAATCTGTGGAAAGATGATCCATATTTTAGAGTTCAGTTTTGGTTTTTTGTCAGAGGTCCTTTTGTATGCTCCATCGGGGATGTCTAAGTTTGACTTTGGTCCAAGATTTCTGTATGAGATTTTGTAAAGAAAATGACTCTTTGGTGAATTGGAATGAAATAAAGGATTGCTTTATGTCTCATCTGTCTTTATTATCATCTTGGTGTATTTTACTTCTATTCTTACATTTATTTCAGTGACTGTTATATTCAGAAAATTACATAAATAGTGAATTTCCAACAAGCGTTTGTTGATAAAAGACTAGCCTAAGCACTCATAATTAATACTTGTGAGTTAGGATGTTATTTTTGTTGGATATAAACATAGGGTGATATTACCGTCTACTTTTCTTTAGCCAAGTAAAGTCTGAAAATGATGGAGTAAGATCATTTCATATCTTTTCCTCAACATTTATTTGGCGACAATACTGGGGAGATATTCAATATCTCTCCGATTAATTTTTATATTTGATTTTCATCGATACATCTTTCTTTTCCAAATTTTATTCTTTGATTGTTTCACTATTTATCATTATTCCTATTGCAAGGCAACCCAATATTGAGCCCGATCTTCAAGACCAGACCAACATTTCTTTGAACCTGTTTAACACCATTCTAGATACTGCCAATACCCATGCCGAACTTAACCATTCTTGGGCAACAATTGAACACGATATTAATGCTCAACAAAAATTGGAGGCTAGATCTAGACAACCTAGAAGTCAACAGTAAACCTGTGTTTATTCGAGCCTTGGCCTTACTTTCATCTCCTTATACTCTCGTTATTCTAGAAGAAGAAGAGGATTGTCACCTGAAATCAATCCTATTGTTGAAATAGGAAGGATAACTTTATTTGATTCATCCATCTCGTCTTTCTTTCCCTCATCTATCATCCACAATATGGCATCTAGTGGTGGCTCTGGTGGCACTGGAACTGCTCCATCTTCCCAATATTCATTGTCATCGGTGATTGGTAGCTTGTACAACCACCATATCCCTATTCAATCTACTACAAACCCCACCAAAGTCATTAAAAAGTATGGGATTTTTTAGTTCGAAGAAGATGCCACAACCACATCGTGGCATGTGTCCTCTCCTCTTAACCTAGAACCTGCTACTCACCCACTTCCGAAGTTTGAAGATAATTTGCCTAAGTTTTCACGAAATAACACTATCAGTACAAATGAACACCTAGTGGAATTTTCAAATGCTTGTAATAACATAGGGGCCAATGACAATGACACTTGCATGCACTTGTTCTTCAATTCCTTGGAAGGAAAGGCTGCTGCCGACTTCTTTGACCTTCCTCCTAAGATTCTGCCTACATGGGAGGAATTAATCTACTGGTTCTGATCCACTTATTGGAAATCCAAAAGCCCTACTGAGAAGTTAAGGGAATACAATAACATCACTTATAAAGATGGTGAGACCATCAAGTCTTTCAAATTTCATTTCACCAAGTTGTACAATCAAATCCCTGAACCTATCCGCCCTCATAACAAAGCCTCTTTCATGCATTACTACAATGCATTTCCTTCTCCCTACCATCATAGTCTTGAGGAAAAATCCATTGATAATATCGGTTCCGCTCTACATACTTTCTCAGAGTATGAAGAACAACTTGAAAGAACTAGTCTTCCCCAGGGAGAATCAGTTATGCAGACAGACATGTCCACTCTCTTACAACTAGTAGAAGATATGAACAATCGTATGATAACATTTGAGAGGAAGGGTATTGTCTCCCCTCTCACCCTTGGAGCTTCATCCTCTTCTGCACCGCCCTTTAGAAATCTAGTTGAAAACAATTTTTAGCCTAAGGCTATCGTGCCTCAGAGTTGGTGCATCTTTTTCGAGGAGCACCATGAAGAAACCACATGTGAGGTAAATAAGAGTGTCAGAGATAAGATATTTGGTAAGAGACCAGAAGCTACTATCGCTCTCTTAGACTTTGTGGAGCCAGAGGATTTCATGGTTATTAACACTAGGAACAAAGCCTATGCTCCCAAGGGTAAATTTGATCCTCCTCATAGTTCTTCTAGCCCAAGCTCATCCTCAACCGCTGCTACGCCCCAAGTTCCTAAAATTCCTAAGGTTCAAAGAATCACTCCCCCTCTTCCCTCTTCTAAATACAATATCCCGAATCAATCGAACAACATCAAAGCAGATGCAAACATCCTATACATGGTTTTCATCCCTTAACAACAGATGCATCTGAAACAATTCATGGAAGGAAAATATTCCATTGTAGCCAATATTTCTGAAGAGCTAGATGAAGAGGATTATTTTGTAAATAAAGTAGGTGTACATAACTTTAGATACCTTGTAAAAAAAAACCCCTTTTTATACTTCTGTAAATATCATGGATAAGATTGCCCATTGTTGCCTCATTGATTGTGGTTCAGGCCCAAGTGTCATGTCGAAGATTATTATGGAATATCTAGGCTTGTCTTGTACAAACGAAAATGTCAGAAGCATTCTCTCCTATAATAGTCTACGAAAAACAACCATGGGAAAGATTAAATATGTAACCTTGGTTTTATGCGCTCATTCTGAGAGAAGGACAACCCTCAACATTTATGTGGTTGATATGCATGTAAGAAATTATTCAATTATCTTGGGGAGAGATTGGCAAGCCCTAACAGGTGGATACCTCTCACTCGACATGACACATTTATCTGTTCCTCGGAATGGTAAGAACATTATGGTCCTTAGAGAGGAAAAAATTTCACCCTACATAGAGAATGTTCTGCAATATAGCGTAAACTATATCGAAGAAGACCTAGGAGTGTATTCCATATTTGCTGAAGAAGACAATATTCCCAATATTACTTTAAAAAAAATGATTTAGATGATGATTTATGGCATATGCACTTTGATGGTTCATGCTCTAGTGAAGGTAATGGGGCTAGTATTATCTTGGTTTCCCTTGCAGGAAAAAATCATAATCTGTCATACAGGTTGGAGTTTTCTTGTACAAACAATGTCGCTGAATTCAAAACTCTATTATTAGGCATTGGGAACACCCTTAATCTTGGTTGTGGTCACCTTTCAGTTTTCAGGAATTCTGAGCTTGTTGTGAACCTGATACGCAAGATATTCTCACCTAGAAACAAGTTGATGGCACAATACTCCCAAACTGTTTGGGAACTTGTCTCAAATCTTCTATCTTTAAACATCACTCATGTCAAGAAGGAGTTGAATTCAATGGCTGATCGGTTAGCTATATTTGCAGCCTCTCCTAACCAACAACTCTTTTCTCACAGGCCCGATTGTGCATTTCAATCTCTACATCATCCATACATCCCTGAAAAAGAAGGATCTTGGAAGGCCATCCCTAACAATGAGAGGATTTGTGTTGTCATTCAAAATGAACCTCTTAAGCCCGAGGAGATTATATTCGTAGAAAATAATAAGATTCTTGAGGTATTGAATCCTCTTGAGAGGTCATTTTCTTTGTGTGTTGTAGGCAATAAATAAAAACAAAAGGAAGAGGAGTTACGGACGAAGGTGATTGAAACCATCCTCCTGAACATTAGGACATTTGAACCTTCAACGAATGTTAAAATAAATGTCCAATGTTACGATAAAGAAGAGATGGGGTCCACCAGAGTACTTGGTGGATCTCATAAGGTTTTTTCTAGGTCCTATGAGGATCTTCATGGTTTTGATCCTGGTCTTGCTCAACATATTATGAAACTAGCTAAGAAAAAACAAGAACTTGTTAACTTTGCACTGGAAGCACCCTTTCAAAGGGGATTGAGAGATTTCTTAAGGGCTGAAATGTTCTTTTCATCCCACCCTGAATGGGTCTCAATTTGGGAATCAGACTCGAGGACCATTGATAATATCAAAACTTGTATTAGTCTTCTAACTTTTAGGCAAGCGATTATGAGAAACCCCTTTCCCCCTTTCAATATGGAAATGTTTTTTCAACAGGTCATAGAGTCATAGTTAAGACCCTTACTTGACAGTTTGTTTGGTTACAAGAGAATCAAAGTAAAAGGGGAAAATGTTCACAAAACTAATTTCATTACTAATTGCGATACCATGCCTTACAAATTCCAGCTTCTTAGCTTACTTGATACAAGTGCTGCTTTTAAAAAACCTATGCACATGATTCTCAATGAATTGGACAGTCTCCATCTCTATATTGATGATCTAATTGTGCATGTCAAGGGACTGAAGATTACATCAGATTTCCAAGTGATCGGTCCTTTCCAAATTTCTTTTGTTTTGGATACTAACTCTTATATCTTAAAAGATTTGCAACATCAATTGTTTCCCTACAATGCTAACAACCGTCACTTGAAATATTGCAAGGAACCAACATGAAAAGTTATAATGTTATCTGGATATTTTTTTATACTAGTAGCCTAGCTATGCTTTCAATTTTTTTTCTTCATTTCTACGCTTACAATAACTTGATTTATGCCTTCTAAGTTAATTTTTCTTTCCTTGTTGTTTTCAATTGAGTCTTTTACTGCTATTGTTTTAATTTCTGCATTATTACTTCTATTGCGTTTTTTTGTCTTTATCATCTTTTAGTGTTTGGTCAATATAGAATGTTGGATCGATCCTGCCACATTGACACATCTGAAAAGAATTGTTAGTCAATAACAATCAAGCTTACATAGCTGTTATGATGTCTCCTCTGAAGGGCCCTTGAAATTGTTACATATTTCCACTGTTGTCTTACAAGGAATTAGTTATTTCCCGCTTCTTCTTGCCATTTATTCATCCATTGAGATCTTAAGAGAAAGTCTATAAGTTTTCCTCCTTGAAAGTTAAGAGAATATTACAACTGAATGATTATGCATACAATGGTAAAAACCCCTCATAATTAACACTTTTCATCAATTATTCCCTATTTCCTGGTCATCTTTCCATTAAATCCACTCACTTCCCCCTGTTGCATAATCATTCTGGTTATGTCTTCTAAAATTATTGTTCTTAGTCTATCGAACCATGAGTTCTGAGTTCTAAATATGTTGCAAACAATTTTTCCTGTGGATTCGTCGGTTTTTTGACGATTAAAATTGTCAATGAAGTTTTTCCCGAAAGTATTGTTAAGCCTATTATTATAAAAAAACAAAATAATACTAGTAGGTGGGACCCCCTTAAGGTATTGAAGATCAGATCTGTTCATTTTTTATGTTGTGATGATGTGTGACATGAACTACATGGTTGATGATATTCTGTTGTTATTGATTATGATTTGAGCTTATGAAGTGTTGATTCATGATGTTACTATAGCCTAAGGTATTCATTAATATCATTGTTATCTGTCCTTATTGCACCTGCACATTAAACATGTTAGTGAAATTACATGAAGGACAGTTTTGAGAAAGGCAAAAATACTATAACAAATGCAAATAGATGGGATATAATTCGACAATTTTACTATACTACATACAAACAATTGGAAAGAAATGAAAAAGATTGCAAAGGGGAAGAGTTTAAAGCTATCGTATTCACTATACTACATGCATGAAAGAATTAACAATTATTGTTAAAACCTAGCTAACCAGTAATTGGTTATGCAATTGTGATTGGGTTATATGGTTGATACACATATGGTATGAAATGTTGGTGGCGCATTTGGAAAGGTGATAGTGCTATTGGTTATGCGAATGGTTGAATTATATGGGACTCGAATTATGTTATGGCATAAGTCATGCTATTGGTTTTTAATGTGGTGAGGGTTTCGATACATGGTTTGATTAATGGTTAATGAAGAATGTGTTGGCATGTGCTGATGAATTAATGCATTGTGGGTGGAGGTGACATGCATTTACTGCGCATCACCTTTACTCCTCCTGTTAGCCTCCACCCTAGTTGGGTTATTGTTCGATCTTGCTACTGTGGTTATACTCTGAATGTTTAGTAGGGAAGAATCACTCGACCAACCCACGTTTTAAGGAATTCGATTACAGTATGTCTTTTTTGGCCATTCGTGACTCTGCTCTAGTTATGAAATGATTACTAGCTCAGGTGTATTGGTTTATGTTTTCCTAAGTGTTGCAACCGTCTGAAATTTGGTTCTTGGGATGAAGAGTGGATGGTTCTTCCTGTAATAATTTTGAATTCGTAAGAGTTATTGGTCTTCCTAGGTGATGACTCTCTATTTTTGCTATTGGTTAGTTGGATGGTTTGTGTTTAGTCTGAGTGGATAGCTATCTTCACGCACTATCACTAAACCCAGTCTTTGGATTTCATGGGTTTAATGGTTGAAGGTTTTCTGTGTCACTGGTTTTGTTCACTTCAGAAATGGTCTATTTCACCACTAAGGGTCATGAAATGGGTTCTCATGTTCTTACTCAACCTTGTCTTCACCTCTGTTCTATGGTTGTTTGACTGAAGAGAATGAGGGTTATACCCTGCGTGCGTTAAATAACCTTTGCTAAGACAAACTATAGCCCTACTTTTTCGGTTACGGCCCCCGTCATGGATTTGTACACGTCCACGAATGAGTCGTGGTTTTTCCTATATGCACCGTGGCCTTGCAGCTTTCACCATTACAAGAGTGGCTCTACCTTCCCTGTGTTGGATACAGACTGAACCTTATCCCTCCAGTCTGAAGATTGATAGAGAAGACCAGCCCATCCTGTTGTTTTTACGACCTGGTTATGGTTGATTGGTGGTATAATTGTCAACTTTTGAGCACAGGCTTGCCCAGTTTCTCATGTGACATTCATTTTGGTTGGTTTATAGTCACTGAATCTATTATAACAGTGGTAAATGCTACATTGTCGTGCACTTTCAAGGCACACAATCACTCCCCTTATGTTAATAACTCAATATTGTTAATGGAGAAGGCCTCTGCCCCGATTCGATTGGATGCAGGGGTATGCGTAGTTGTCGTAGATTGTTAAGTTGATTGATTGTTTTTATGACAATGGAAAATTGATGGTTGATACACCGTCACTGGTATTTGCACTAATGAGTATTTGGATGATTTGCTGGTGTTGGTAAAAATGATTGATGTTGCTCACGCATGTCATGTTGTGTGTATGGTGTTTATGCAAAAGAAATAATGGGCTTGGTAACTATGGTTTCTTTGGGGCCGAATGACTATTGAACTCGATGATTGTAGAGAATATATCCACTGCTTCCTTATGTTTGTCCGATTGTATAAGACTGAGTTTGCACAACATAGTTGACTACGGTGTGACTAAATCAAAACAACATTGTATTAAATCGATGGCTCAACACGATGGGTTGTGTTATTACTGTGACTGTGTGTTTGTTGTGATGTTGCATCATGGGGTTTTGTTATCTACGCACTGTGTATAACATAGATGGCTTGAGTTCTCATAGTCAAAGATACTCATAGAGTTTTTTAGCACGTTTTTTTGCATCCCGATCATTTGGTGAGACATGCCTGTTGTTGATACCTCGTTGTGTTGGATGGATTACCTAGCTCTTAAGTCACATTGAATTTTTTTTTTTTACAGTGGAAAAACTACATTGCCTGGGCGAATTACCATGTGCATAGCTTGTGTCTAAATGGTGGTTGTTGGTTGTATGATTAATTGTCAATTTGGGTGTGACAATTTGGTCTTGATTATTTTGGTTACTACCTATATTATGTTTAATGAATATCATTTCATTTAAATGATAGGCCCGATTGCATTGATAGTGACTTCATTGTTAATTTGAAAACATGATTTTTTAGTATTATTGTGGATTGAAGAAATGCATGGGTAGTGGGTGATTTTGATAGTTTACAGATTGGAAATGGGTATTGTTCGTAAATTCTTATAAAATGAAAAGTATTTGATTAAAGGGAACATAACCTTTTGAAAATTGTGTGGAATATATGCTGTCTTGTGGTAGCAGTATGTTGTATATTTGATTATGAACAATGAACTAGTTAAATTGCACATGAATTGTTGATGGTTGATGCATCTCTTTTCACAACATGTTTTATGGATCACTTAATTAATTTCATGAACAATAATCGTCTTTATTCCCTTCCATGATTTCATTTTCCTCTAATTACAAATCCCATCACCTTCCCATTTCATTTTTTCATTCCCTGTTTTGAGATTGATTGTAGTCAAGAGAATTTCAGTGTTAAGGAAGTTGGAAGTGGCAGTGTCTTGTGTGGATTACAATGATGTTTCATTGGTTTTCTTTTCAAATGATTATTTTTTTCATTGATTAATGACCATGTCTTTCCCCCCCCATTATATCATATTTCCGCTCAATACAAACCCCTCACATATCCCATAAACCCTTTTCACCCCCCTGCTCATTGATTAACAATAAAACCATTTGTATGGATTGGATTGCATGAGTCTCATACATTGTTGAGCCAAATCTATTTCATATTTTTAAGAGTTGTCATGTATGGTTATTAAAAATAATATTTTCTAATCGATCACACATGTAAGATGATTTTTTCAGTCATGGTAGCCATGGATGTAGAAAAAAAGGTAGAGGTAATTGGAATTGAGGCCCAAGAAGGCCCAGGTTCTCCATACATTTTGACGTTGATTCACAAAATCTTGGCCTATTGTTTCATGTCAGATTCTTCAATTGGATTGGGTAAGGAATAGTCCAACCTAGGCCTGAAAGGCCTCCTTTCCAAGCCTTGCAAGCCCCCAGAATTCTCGTACCTCCTCATGTCTCATTACAACTCGAGGTTCCTAAAAATGATGGATGGTAGGAGATTGTTCACCCGATAGTCTCCCAACATTGTGGCTGGCACAACTTGTCCTTTCCTTCTCCTCCGCCTATTAACCCCATTGTCCAAATTTCCCCCGACCACTCTCCAGTGAAATCCTCCCATGATAGTAAGAGATTGAAAACTGAGTCCCACCATGCCCTTGATAAAGGAAAAGCCATTACTGCCCCTTCCTCACCCTCCAATGGCTTTGACAAATCCATGTCTTCCCAAATGCATTTGAGGGATGATTGTTCCCACGTGATCAACGAGATTAGGCCTAAAGGCTCTACACAACCAAAGGAAAATTTAGGAAAATCAAGAGGTGACAACAACAATCAAGGAAGGATTGCATCACAGACTGAGAAATATGGATTTTGAGTTTTTATTATATCTATTTTTTTATGACAGTTAACTTTAGGGATGTTTGGAAAACATGTTTATTTTGGATATATGAGTATTATTTTTGAAATAATTTCAAATTTCATGAGTTTAAATTGCCAAAAGAGAATAGGTTGATGGGAGACACAAGGAGGTGTGTTTTTCTTAACTAATGGTTATGTTATGATTGTTATGAACTAAAGGGAGTCACAAGGGGTCCCTCCTACTAGTTATTATTTATTTATGACCCTTATTTTAATTATTACTCTCCTGCTTAACTAAAGTTAGTTGAGTCTTTTAATTAACTTTACTAATGAGTTGGTTCAACTTCTTCAACCAATTCTAATTTGTTAAAAGCAAAAGGAAAGGGAGGAACAAGAGGAGGATAGAAGAAGAAGCATGCTAAGGTTTTCTCTTTGAGTTTATGTTGAGATAGTTCAGTTTTCATTCATTCATATATTCATCACAAGCATAATTCTCTTTTATGATAGCAGGGTCTTATTTTCGACAATAATATTTAGGGCTGAATCAAATCATTCAGACACTTATTTTTCAGAGGTGTTGATCTATCTTTGATAGTCTGTGTAGACTTGTTTGTTTGTGAATTAGTTTCCATGATTGATAAAGGCTATTGTGCAGAGTCGAGTGGGCAACAATCTATGGCAAGTTGATCTAGATTTTAGACTTCAGTTTTGGTTTTCTATCAGAGGTCATTTTGTATGTTCCATCTGGGATGTCTAAGTTTGACTTTGGTCCAAGATTTCTGTATATGATATTTTGTAAAGAAAATGACTCTTTGGTGAATTGGAATGAAATAAAGGATTTCTTTATGTCTCATATATCTTGATTATCATCTTGGTGTCTTTACTTATGTTCTTACATTTATTTCAACGACTGTTATATTTAGAAAATTACATAAAAAGTTAATTTCCAGCAAGCTTTTATTGATAAAAGACTAGACTAAGCACTCGTAATTAATACTTGTGACTTAGGATGCTATTTTTGTTGGCTATAAACATAGGGTGATATTCCCGTCTACTTTGCTTTATCCAACTAAAGTATGAAAATGCTTGAGTAAGATCATTTCATATATTTTCCTCTACACACGTGAGAAGAATGTTAAGCACATATATCGTAGAGGATGCCTGACGACACCAATTGAGAAGGAGATCCATCAAATCATAATTTGTTGTATAATTTTTGAGCGGTTTTCTGTGTATTGAGGTGCATGAATATAGGATTTTGTTTGGCAGCCATTAGTGTTGTTGCATTACATTGTTGTGCACATAAAAGAAGGAGATACTCTCTAACCTTTTGTTGAAACCATTGTGAAATGTCTATCACTGAAATCGCCCTTGGAATTGTTGTTTATTGTGTGAGGCCCTATTGGCAATTTGTTTGAGTACATGTAGAAGTTGTTTCATAAGAGTCGCCTGCGTGGAAGGGATCCATAAATTGTTCTGTTCGAAAGAGGAGAAGACTTGCTGGTAACCACCTTTAAAGAACCGAGTTATTAAGGAGAATCAATGTCATCAAAATGCGAGTGTAGCTCTTTAGAATTGCAATCACTTCCGAATGAAATGCAAGCGTAGAATTGTTTCTTCCGGGTGAAGAAAGAAATATCCCATCATGGAAGAAGGGAGGTCATCACTTTGAGAGGAGACTTGGAGATACATCACCGCAATATGCCAAAGTGGAATCACTACTAGCAAATTGTGGATATGTTCAGTAGAATGAATCAATCCATTGATTTGCTGAGAGTGAGTACTGTTTAAATGCATGTGACGTCTATAGGAGGACTGGCCAATTGTATGTTTAGTAAATATGGCATATTCGTTGTATATTCAAATTGATGCAAATTGTGTTGGAAATCATAGCTTGTCATATCCGGTGATCAGTGGCGACAAATACGAGCCATCCACCATGTGGAAGAGATATTTTTGTAAAGAAATCATAGTTCTGCACCATTATCTGTAAGATTCATATCTGTATGATTTTCCCAAAAGATTTCAAGAAGCCGAAGCGCTCAATCAGATGGATGCTCAAAATCAATGCATCAAGCGTGCAATAGATCTCTCCATGAAGTACGATTACCTCACTAAGGAGTTGCCGCATTCAGAGCATATGGCCATTAGAAATATTTTGTTTGGTGAATCAGTATTTGGTATCTCGGTGTGGATCGATATGAAGGAAGAACCACCATAAAAAGACACTGCTCTGCTTTTCTACTTATATATATGTGTGTGTGTGTGGTGTGTTTAAAGTTTTGTATGTAAAATAGGAACTCTTGTATCTTGATATAAGCTGGTAGCCCTAGTTTCAAGAACAATTGTTCTTATTCGAAGTCACCTTGTATACTTGAATGATGAGGAAATTTTGTATCCAAACTTCTATTCTAGACACTAACGGATAGCCTAAATAAGAAATCTAATAGATGGAGGCATGTTCATAAAATGCATCAATAATTGACATCGTTTCTCATGGAAGCCTCGGTGAGCCGAGATTGTCAAAATTGCCAATCATATAAGTGCATGAATGATGATCTGAAACATTTATACTTTAAATGAGTGGAAAGGAAAGCTTGAAGAAGAGGAAGAGAAAGAGTGCAATCCAGAAGAGTCAAAGTGGGTGTATGCATTGATGAGGATCATGCCAGACGAAGTGTTGGGGGGGTATTAGAGATAATGCCTAATTAATGCTACATTCTAGAGTTTAGGGATTGGATTGGGTTAGCTGGAGGATGTTGAGATATTCTCTCAACCTCTCCCTCCAAGAGTGGAATAAGTTGGATCTCACAACACTTATTTAAGTGTGATGTATCTATGTTCATTGTGTGCAATACAAACTATTTCTGTATGTGTGTATTTCATGTCTCTCTGCTCTCATGAATTCTATTTAATATATCGTGTGCATATCATTTCGACCTATATTGTGTGCAAATGAAAAAAAAAAATTCTTTCAAACATTTACCAAGCATGTGGGATGCCCTTATCATGTTGTCAGTCTACGTCTTTAGGTTAGGGACGCTCCTTCGATCGCTCCCTCGCTACACACTCCTTTGGCTTAAGATCAAGTGTGGAAAAATTTCTGAAGTGTGGAAGTGGGGGACGTTCCTCCAACATTCGCTAGGGAGCGTTTGGGTTTAAAAATAATTCCTCTTGCTAATTTGAACTCACCTTCCAACGCTCGATTTTCTTGGCACACCTATTGCACCTGAGCCTACGTTGATACCATTTGTTGTGCAGTGGAAGCATAAATTAAACAGATTTAAATGGAACAAATTACAACACAAAGACAACATGGATCACATAAATTAACAAAACAATTTTACGTGGTAAATATTTATACAGGGAAACATCCACGGGACATATTCAGTCATTCAAGGGAGATATTACATCAACCAAACCAAGCTAATCACTCACACTCAACCCCCTTTGCCTCTATGAGCTTACATGGATTTATAGCAGTTCTTCACAGTTACAAAACTAATTACATTAATGTGAATAAAAAAAATGAGTAATTTGTTTCAACAACAAACTGATTTAAAGAAGCCATTAAATCTACTACAATCCACAAAATAATAAGAAATTTGTTGACACCTTATATGATCATTTCTGGATGTTAAAATGATCATTTAGATCTAATCACCTTATATGTAAAATATATATACTTAGTATACTTAGTTGATGGTTAAAAAAAAAACAATAAAATAAAGAATGATATCACATAAAATTGTCATAGTTTTTCTTTTTAAAAGTTAATATGATTTTATTTTCATTATACTTTATATATACTTAGAAAGTTAATATAATTTTATTTTCATTATACTTTATATATACTTAAAAAGTCGATATGATTTTATTTTCATTATATTTTATATATACTTAGAAAGTTAATATGATTTTATTTTCATTATACTTTATATATAAGTATATATAGATAAATATAAAATACAAAGCTAAAAATATAATAGTAATAAATGTAAGTTCATATATATATAACACTCTAGAAACTAAGAATTAAATTAATATTTAATATTTTTTTGAAAAACTTTATTAGAAGATTTACTTACATTGAGATTATCAAATTTAACTTATTTATTTATGACAAGGACGTGGACCACATTATATAGCAATATGAAAAAGCTCATTAAACATGGATGTAATACTTTGAAGCATGTACTTTATATATTTATAAAGTTAATATGATTTTATTTTCATTATATTTTATATTTATTTTAAAAAGTTAATATGATTTTATTTTCATTATACTTTATTTATGATGATGATGATTAACGTTCATTAAGACTTAATTGGTCTATCATATTTTAAGAGGGTAAGTGATTACTTGTGATTCTTTAGAATTTTGTTTCTGTGCTCGAAAAGCATTAAGAGAAGCTTTCCAAGATCACCATACTTTTGTTGAGTTAAGAGGTTAGGAAGGTTGGAAGTGTGATCAATATTTTGAAAATGAGATCTAATATGGGTATAGGATGGACAATCTAAGAGAAAGTTCTTTTCATCTTCAACCTTCTTAGTGTCACAAAGGTGACACACTCTTTCATCCCATGGAATTTTAGGAATTGACCAACGCCCAATTTCACTATGGAGCTCATGAGAATTTGTTCTTATCTTAGTAATGCTTATTTTTAGAGAGGGGCTTTTTCCTACAGGTTTTTCTCCTTTTCTCCAGTTATGAGAGTTTGTACATGGGTACCTTATTAGGTCTTATTGTCGGGACCCATATTTTTTCTTCTTTGTTCCTCCCTATGTTTCTCTTATGGGAGGTGTTGGTGTGTTGTTTAGATTGTGTCTATTTACAAACACATGACAGTTGTGTGGCTAAGCTCAAGTAGATTGTCTCAACTACCCAACTAATCTTAGCTATTTGTTGGGCCTCCTTAATCCTATAAATTGAAGACTCTCCTTTGTAATTAATCATCGAATATAAAAGATATTGTTTTTCTGTAATTGGTCATGTATGAAGTCTAAGATCATGTATGATCTTAGTTAGGCTAGATTCACAATAGTTAGGAGTGATTTTTTTTTGAGCTTTGCAAAATAAAAAAATCTGAAACAATACTCGGTAACATTATTCTTTCCGCGTTTGACTTGTGTCATTTCTATTTTAAATCTGGTGATTTCCCTCTATGGAAAATTATGTAGTGATGGTTGTCTCTGGAATCAATGAAGCTCTATAATCGTTGAAAAGATTAGCGGCTATGTTATATCTGACTATTGTGGCCTTGATTTTACATTATAAATGGTTTTTTTGGATGAATGGTTATATTTCTAGGAATTGAAGCCTTGGCCCATAATGAAATCTCCCGAGCTAGATGGGGGTTGTTGGACTAATGGTCGAACCTCTAGGAATTGAAATTTTGGTGTAATGTCAAACCTTAACATTTCCATGCCAATCTTACAATGTTTGGGCACAAAATGCATGAACATTAGTGGAATACAAAATATGCCACTTCAACATTTAGTGAACACAGTTTGAATACTATTTTTTTTTATTTGACTTGACTTGGTTAATATGTTTTTTTTATTTTTATGTATTAATATTTGAGTAGGCATAGTTAATATATTGTATTAAGAAAAGACAACGCGAGATTTGTAATTTATATAATGTTTATCTTTTTTGTTTTATTTTTTCTTATTGAAAAAATGTTTTCTTAACGCTTGCTTTTACTTAATATTACACCTATTGAAAATGGCTAGAATTAATGAAATTTTAATCATAGATAAGTTTTTAACGAAAAAGATTTCATATGCAATGAATATTCTTTGTTGTCACAACAAATCAAAGGTTGTGGTTTCAAGCATTAACTTCCTTGCATGACAAAAGATGATCATTCGTCATTAAAAACGATTATTAAAGTGATTAACATAACAATGATGGTTTACAAGTGTTTTGCTACATTTAAATTTACATGTTTTGTTGTGATTTCATTTTTTTACAGGGCACCGTCTTTTTTTTACCAGGTATCAATGCATTTTTAATATGAATAACAATAAAATTACTGTTAGTGGGTGGGTGTGTGATACGGGTGGATATCAGTGGCCACCCACCTTTTCCAACTCGCTCAAAGCAGTTTTCTGGCAATTTTGGCAATTTACTATTTTTAGTAGTTTTAACTTCCGGGGCCATTTTGAGGGCCTAAATGAAGTTTTTTCGAGATTGAGCTTCTCAATGATAGCCAAAGGCATCATTGAGCCCCCAAAATGAATCTCCTCGATGATACCTTTCTAATGGGATATCATGCGCCTAAAACAAAGATTGTATGCAAAAGTTACGATCACAAGAAGTTGATGTATTGATTTACCCAAACGGGGCCCACGTGACTTTTGGCGCTTCATCTCCTAGGGTTAGGTTTTTGGATGTCTAGGGTTTTTGAAATTTCTGTTTATTGTAAAAAGGCCTTCAGAGCCTCATTGTAATGATCTTCTTGAGAATGAGCACAACCGTCACATCTCTTCTCGGAGATAAGCCACCACCATTCCAACAAGCTTGTTTTCCACTGCATTTTACAGTTTCATCTTATTTTGTTATTGAATAGAAAACCAGTTTTACTGTATATTTTTTATTCTGTGTTAAGCATATTTTAATAATATGTATTCATTTCGTTCTTCTCATAAAATCTAGATTGGTGGTATCAGAGCGGTCTTCTCCTTGTCGTATTAATGCATGTCCCCAATGAGGTCAGGGTACAAAGAATTGGGTCTCGAGCTTGTTTCTCTTAAGCACAAAATCTCTTGCATGCCCAAGTGAACTCTCATGAAAGGATAAACGAAAGATGACGAGACATGAGATCCTTTTAAAATGTTGCTTGAGGAAGCCCTCACGTAAGAGATGAATGAGATGATGGATAGTTTCATGCAAATCCTTTGGCGGCTACCAATAAGCAATGCATATTCCTTGAGCGGAGATGCCGCCCCCTTCAAGGTACAAATCAACTTCAATATTCCTATATTTGAAGGTCAGATAGACACAGATGTTGTAGAAAAGTGGTTGAATCTACTGGAAGGGTATTTTTCTGTCTATAAGTTCTTGAATAGAGAAAATATTACTTTTGCACTCCTCAAAGTCGTTTCCCATGTCAAATATTGGTGGGAAACTTTCTGTGAGCAAAAGAAAATAGAGTAATCCTCATTATTTATAGTTGTGACCACCTTGGAATCCTTCATGGATTCTATTAAGGAACAATACTACCCTGTCGAAAGTTATGATGACTTGTATACCAAATGGACCACATTGTGGAAAGAAAGAGATCAAGCAGTGTGAGAGTTCACAAACATCTTCCATACATTACACACCAAGCTGGGTATCAAAGATTTAGAACGACATCTGGTGCTCAAGTATCATGGTGCTCTACATAGATACATCCAGACTAAAATGTAATTTTTGGACATCTCGTCCTTGGGCGCAACCTACCGATATGCCATAAAAATCGAACAGAAAATCAAACAAAAGATGTGGAAATTTGGGCCTAGGAATCCCTCACAGCAAAATCTAGAAAGGGGCGGCCCCAACCCACAGAACAACGGACAAAGAAAATATGGACAATATCAGGACAATCAGTCCAAGCCACAAGCAAAGAAAGACACTGGAAAGACAAAGAAATATATCGGGAAGTGGTGCGACTTCCATAAGATCCCTTGGCATAACAATGCTGACTGCCGCTCAAAGCAGTTGTCGGTGGCCGAAGTGAAAGCCTCTGAATTAGATGTGGGTTCTGACTCTGAGTCAAAACCAAAAAGGGGAATATGGATGATTGATGCGGAACCTAGTTGCACAGTTGCTATCGTCAAGCTCCAACCTGGTGAACTAGATGAGATAGAAGAAGGTGAGTGGCTCTTCCATTCACCGATGTGGGTAAAAGGTAGCCCACTGCACTTCTTCGTTGATAGCGTTAGCCAAAAGAACCTCATCTCAGCAGAGGTCTTCAAGTGGTTGGCCCTGCTGACAACACCGCACCCACAACCCTACACCATTATATGGCTCTGCCAAGGAAGAGATCTCTGTGTCAGCCAACAATGTTAACTGTCATACGACATCAAGCCATTCAAAGACGAGGTATTGTGTGATTTTTCTCCTCTCAAAGTTTGTAATGTTATTTTGGGCCAACCTTATTTATGGAAACATCATGTTGTATATGCGACTAGGCCTCGTAGCGTTATTATTACTTTGAACAAGAAATTTTACAGGATACCAAAGGCATTCCCTCCTAGTGGTATTTCCTTGATCTTTGCCAAGCAATGCAGAAAGGTCATCTCTCATACTGGGAAATTTGGCTTCTTTGTGATTCGCTCTCAAAGTGAGATAAATATCACAGCCACATCTAGGGCCTCCGCAGTTGATCTCTCCACACACAAAAAGCAAGTGGATAAGGTTATGGAAGAATACTCAGATATCTTCTCCTCTCCTTATGGGTTTCCTATGCATTGTCAGGTCAAGCATCCCATCGATATGACCCCAAGCGCACCGCTACCCAATGGGCCAGTCTATCCCCACTCTCTGTTAGAAAATGAGGAGATCAAGAGGTAGATCCAAGAACTGCTCCACAAGGGGCACATATGTCCTAGCTCATCGCCTTGTGGGAGCTCAATCGTTCCAGTGCAGAAGAAATATGGGACCTGACGAATCTTCATTGATTATTGGGCCCTGAATAAAATCACAATCCGAAACCGGTACCTGATTCCCCGAATTGATGACCTCCTTGATCAACTCATAGGGGTAAAATACTTCAGTAAGATTTATCTGAAGTATGGCTAGCACAAGGTCCCAATAGAACAGATAGATGTATGGAAGTTGCCTTTAAGTCAAAAGAAGGTCTTTTTGAATGGATGGTCATGCCCTTTGGTTTGAAAAATGCTCCAACAACTTATATGAGGATGATGGATGATATCTAACAAACTTTCACCAATACTTTTGTAGTGGTGTATATTGATGACATCCTCATCTACAACAAGACTTGGGTGGAACAGTTGCAGCATATTCAACAGGTTATGCACACCTTGCAACAACACAAACTATATAGAAACTTGGAAAAATGCTCCTTCGGCATGGACAGGGTCCATTACTTAGGCTACATTGTTGATCAACATGGTTTGAATGTGGATCCATCCAAGATCCAGGTCATCCGTGACTGGCCAGCCCCAACCACACTCACTGAAATTCAGATTTTCTTGTGCCTCACCAATTTCTATCACAAGTTTGTGCTGAGATTCTCTCATATCACATTGGCCCTCAACCAAGTAACTAGGGGTGGAGGTAAGGCAAAATTTGTGTGGGGTCTTTCCCAACAACAAGCCTTCGATGACTTTAAGAATCGTTTGTGCTCATCCCTAGTAATTTCATTACCGAACCTGAAACATCCCTTTGAGATCGAGACAGATGCTTCAGACTATGTTGTGGGCGTCATTCTAACTCAACATGGCCACCTCATGAAATATCATAGTGAGACACTGTCATATGTTGTCTGTAAGTACCCTACTTATGACAAATAAATGTACTCCATTGTTCAAGCCTACTGCCAATGGAGACAATACATTCTTGGGAAGGAGACAATCATCCACACTGATCACAAGCCACTACAGTTCATGTAGACCTAAGGAAAATTGTCGAATGACCGCCATCAAAAGTGGTCCACATACTTAGAAAAGTTCCACCTCAACATCAAGTATAAAACAAGAAGTACCAACTGAGTTTTTTATTGCCTCAGTTGATCTCTAGTTGTCACACTCACCACGGTAATAGACTCTTGTGGCCATGAGACCTCTGGATGGCCCCACCTCTACGAGATAAACCTTGACTTCTCCACCACCTACAAAATGTTGGGTATGAACTTAGTGGTCACTAATTTCCATGTTCAATATGGGTTGTTGTGTCGTCTGGGCCATATTTGTGTTCTATCAAGCGAGCGTGAGAATATTATATGGGAATCTCACTACAGTTGGGTTGCAGGACACTTTGGCATAAAAAAGATAGTGGCAATTCCGCAGAAACATTTCTATTGGCTGAAACTTCGATAGGATGTTGGCAAGTATATCAAGTCTTGCACCGCCTATGCTATTTCCAAACTGACCACTAAGAAACAAGGCTTGTACAATTTATTCTTGCATCTCTCAACTGGCCACAACCCTTTTGAGGTGGGGTTGGGATTTCAATCATTGGGGCCCATGGATGTTGCACTACCCCCAGTGACCACCTCGGTCGACTCGTCCCCTACTCCACCAAAAGCTGACAAATCCATATGGTTCATTGAGTGGATCCAACACATCCTCCAATAGGTTTAGGATATTCTACAAAAGTCTAATGCCAAGTATAAGCAGTGCCATGATAAACATCGGGTGCCACATAAGTTTTAGGTGGGAGAGAAAGTTTGGTTGCACTTGTAGAAAGAGCGCCTTATAGGGCCCCATAGGAAGATTTTCCCACTCCGTTATGGGTATTACACCATCACCAAGGTTTTGGGTGACAATGCTTTTGAGCTCAACATTCCCCCTTTCCTTGGCCTACACCCAATCTTCAACATGGCTCTCCTTCAACCATTTTTCCCACCATTATTGGACACCTCAGAGATAGAAGAGAATTTGACACCAACAGATCTCAACCCTGATTTCATGCAACACACATTGAGTGATCATATTGTGGACAGATAGATCAAGGGAACTCGACAACAAAGGATCCATCTTTATCGAGTCATCAAAGCAGGGCAGCTCCTACACCAAGGCAAGTGGCTCACCTGGGGCCAAATTCAGTAGAAATTTCCTCATCTGATGGGGGAACTCAAAACAATGGATACCATTCTTCCTAAGGAGGGAGGATTTATCTAGGTGGATATCGGTGGCCACCCACCTTTTCCAACTTTCTCAAAACAGTTTTCTGGCAATTTTGACAATTTACTATTTTTAGCACTTTTAACTTCCAAGGCCATTTTGAGAGCCTAAATTAAGTTTTTTTGGGATCAAGCTTCTCAATAATAGCCGAATAAATAACTGAGCCGAAAAAATGAATCTCCTTGATGATACCTTTCCAACGAGCCATCGTGTGCCTAAAATAGAGATCGTATGCAAACGTTACGACCTCAGGAAGTTGATGTACTGACTTACCCAAACAGGGCCCACATGATTTTTTCCGCTTCATCTCCTAGGGTTAGGTTTTTTGATGTCCAGGGTTTTTGAAATTCTTGTTTATTGTAAAAATTCCTTTAGAGCCTCATTGTAATGATCTTCTTGCGAATGAGTGCAACCATCACATCTCTTCTCAGAGATAAGTCACCACCATTCCAGCAAGTTTGTTTTTCGTTGCATTTTACAGTTTCAGCTTATTTCGTTATTGAATAGAAAACCAGTTTTACTGTATGTTTGTTATTTTGTGTTAAGTATATTTTAATAATATGTATTCATTTTGTTCTTCTCATAAAATCTGGATCAGTGCGTGTGGTCGTGTGGATAAGAAGCTTCAGGATCCCCGACGTTTTAATTATCAAGGAGTGGGTGGGTGCATGTGGTCGCATGGATAAGAAGTTTCAGTATCCCCCATGTTTCAGTTTTCAAGAAGTGTGTGGGTGCCTTTGGCTGCATGGATGAGAAGTGTCAAGATACCCTTCAACGTTTCAATTATGAAGGATTTGTGTCAAGTTTCAATTAACCATTTCCATTAACTGTGAAGCATTTCAATTATCAAGGATTTTTGTTGGTGTTTCAAACTGTGGAATTCAATGCCATTGTGCACATGTAGAATATCATGTTAAGAAATTGCATGTCTAGCCATGTGATTTCCATGTTTAGATGATTACTATGATTATCCATGTTTACTGTGATTTGTTTTTTTTACTGCATTTATGGTTTTTTATTTAAGTTTTTTAGTGTGTACAGTCGAGCTTGCCTTACCATATGTCTAATGTCGTGTCCCACTTTCACTTCATATACTCATGACTCTTCACACCTTATGATTCATTTTACTGTATAATGATATGTATAATGAAGTCATATGTATAATGAAATTATCTATATAATGAAAGAATTTCTTTAAATTATTTATGATCATGTATTCGACTTTGTATGCATATTTATGAGCTCGAACACCATATATCAATTACGTTTGGTGCCCAATATTCACTTGGCCGATTAATTCCATTCAAGGGTGGAATTATATAGATGTGTCCACGCACAAATTTAGTTGTGGAGGAGTTTTCAAGAAGGTTTGTGATACATATTTGCGGTCTGTGCTAACAAATAATTCTACACAAGCCAAAGGTTTGTTATATGCTTGGGTATAATTTTTGGGAGGCTGATTCTTTTTCATTGAGAGTTGTCACTATTTTTCACAACTTGTTTTTTTAGTTGTTTTGTTTTAGGATTAGCGTTTGTCATTGCCTTGGATTTATGGTTAGGGTTTTCATTATTTTGTCAGTTGGTTGTAGTCACAATGGTGTAGCCATTGGTTTATATAGAAGACCAATCAGTGATGAGCCAAATCACTGGGATCCCAGACATGCGACAATAGGGTCTAACCCACCATACTCATACCCAAAAGCTTCTCAAGGAAGCTGAGGAGGAATATGGATTTCATCAGAACAGAACCATCATGACTCATTGCCATGTCTATGATTTATTGTATGTTCAAGGGCTTAACAATGAAGAATGACACCATTCTCAAAGAAACAACTACTTATGCTTTAATTTATCATGAAACTGTAATTTATCGAGAAATTTATAGTGAAAGTGTAATTTAGCAAATGTTTTCATATTCATAATGAAAACTGTAATTTATAATATTTTCTATTCATTTTCATGACATAATCTTGATTTAGGTCTAATGCATTCCTCATGAGGGACATATTATTAATGAATTAGAGTTCTCGCATTCTGAGATGAAAGTAAATAAAAATTTGGCAAAAGCAATGGATGAACATGAGTTAGAAATTATTTATACTTTTAACATTGAGAATTATTGTTTTAGAACATAAATTATTTTTACCTTTTACATTGAGAAAGAGGAATTTTAAGATCAATGTGGTCTTTTGTTTAAGTACTCTTTATTGAATCTCACATTAAAAACTAAAATGTTTTTTTTTATATGGGTAGGTGGCTATTGGATCTCAACATTAAAAACTAATATGTTTTCATTTTTTATATGGATCACTACAACTACCTTTTGTCTCAAATTTAATATCATATTGTTGTACTAGTAATGAAAAATGTTCTCAAATAATTTGAATGCACTATAACATTTTGTATATGTTCTTCGAAAATATTTGAAGGCACTATAACATTTTTGTATGAGGTAATAGAAAATAAACAATTGATTTCAAGACTCATTAGGATCAGGCATTTAATAATGTTTTTCATCTAATAATGTTTTTCATAATTGAATAGCTAATCAAATAAAAAAAATCGTTGTTTATGGATTCAAGCAAAACACTTTACGATGTTTGTAGTCAATAATAATTCATAAGGAAAAATGTTTTAAGGTATTTGTAGCCAATAATAATTCATAATTCCAATGAAATGAGATGGAGCGAGAGGGCACAGTGCTATTAATTTAGGAGAAGAAAAAGTAATTACGATAGATTTATGGTAAGAATAAAGTAAAAATTGATCGTTAATATTTCATGCAACCATGTAGGATGGTAAATGAACTATTATATTAATTACTATATGGTAAGTTAGTAATATTGTTTTTTTTTTCACCCCGGATGGGGTGCCACATAGAGCATATTGGACATGCGATGGAGAGTCTGGCAGGGCCTTAAATACAAGCCATCAACCCCCAACTCCTCACCATTAATATGGGGGCAAGCCCGAGCAACAAGCCACATGGGAAGAGGCATCTCGCACGAGCGAGGAGGACGGACGCACATGGCACTAGGGGAATATCCATAATGTCTAAGCTTGTCATGATCACCCTCATGTTTATCAATGGTCCGGGATGGGAGATGATGCATTCTGAACTCGAAAGGCCAACGTCCGAGGTTTTTGAGCACTGGTGCACAATTGGCCACCAATTTGATAGCCTGGTCATAGCTCTGCTCATCCTCATGCCGAGGGAAAGAGGTCGACCTCGCAGAGGCATAGCCTAGTATGCTTTCGTTGCTTATCGAAAGAGGTAGTAGAATTTCGAAAGGGAATTGTCCATAGCTTGGATGCAGAGAGCCCAAAAGCACAAAAGTCCTTGGACGCCTCCCATGGCCTATGTGGAGGAGGTCTTCCCAGAAGAACCAATCCAGAATCCTCCAGAACACTTTCTCTTCATCATTCTTGACAATTGGGATCCACCAACCTGTTTTTTGGGTGAAGCTAACCAAAGGGCCACAGGGACACAACATAGTCAAGAGGAAGGTGACTAGAAGCCCCCCATTTTCTATGTTGAGGAAGAAATCCTGAAAGATGTGGATGCAACAAAGACTCTAGTAGCAGGTGAATTCTCCATGAAATCAAATCACTAGGAAGCTCAAAGCGAACAACATGATAAGCGTGAGGCAGGCGAGGCGAAGGATAGTTGGGTAAGGGAGGATGGCAGAGCCCCTGTGCCACCCCTCCACCTGGAACACTTGGAGATGATATTTGAAATGAGAAGCCTGGTGAAAGACCAAATCCATCGTGGCCTCCAAATTCATCAGCTCCTAGACATGTTGTTCGATGCGTACTCCAACAGGTCACTAGGACGACGATGCCCAATGTGTGCACAACCCTTCGTGTTGCAAGCCAAAGCTGGAACGAATGATAGGGATGTTGA
>ML783986.1:124038-159266 GCA_009831015.1 Picea engelmannii
AATAGAAGAAGATCTATTATAACTTCAAAAGGAAGTTGAAGAGGGTTTGTATAGATATAGCAGTGATCATTATTATATATACTATAACTATCTTTCGGATAACACTAAGAAGTTTCTTAGGAGGAGTCAAAGGCACATCTTGAAGTTAAAAGGAATGCTCAAAGAACAAGAAGAAAGAAATACGACTCAATTGGAAGAAAAGGAAGAAGAGATAACAATACTAAAGAATGGAAAAGAAGATATGAATGTAGATGATGAGATTAGCAAAAGTTTTGAAACTATTGTCCATCTCAAGATCCAAATTGAAGAAGCCAAAAGGATAGAGGAACTATTGAAGAATCAAATAAAAGAAAGGAAGAGTCATGTTGTAAGTTAGAATATGAAATTGTTGATCTTAGAAAGAAAGTGGAGAAGTCAAATAAATTCTTGAATAGCTCACTAATCTTGGATGAGATCTTGGAAAGTCAAAGATCACCATATGATAAATCAGGTATTGGATACAAAAAGGAAGCTACACATGATAAAGCAAGCACCTCAAATAAGCATGAATTAAGTCCATCAAAGAAGGAAGAAAATATTGAAAAACAACCATCTACACAAGGCAAAGAAAATCTCAAAAGAACAAAGCAAGGAAGACATCAATAAGCTATTCTTGGGACACCAAAGCAAAGGTATGAAAGTATTTTTCATGGGCATTGTTATTCATGTAATGGATATGGTCACAAATATTTTGAATGTAGATCTTATGAAAGGAAATATAATGGAAGATTTTATAACACCATGAGGTGTTGGAGATGTGATTAAGTAGGACACATTGTTGTTCACTGTAACACCATTAGATGCTACAACTGTAGTGGATTTGGCCACAAATCCCAGGAGTGTTGGAACACAAGAAGAAAGTCCATGATGAGGACTTCACATAGCATGGCTAGAAGAAGGAATGAAGTAAGGAAGGGACACATATTTGAAAATATGGATGCTCAGAGCTCAAGTTCTTAAGAGCAGGGACATCTACAAAAGTGGGTGAAGAAGACAGAGCAGGCATAATAGAATGAAAGACTGAAGGGAAGTTCAAAAGTGTCATCTACTGAGGCATATGTGGGTGACAGTGGTATCAGTCACATACATATGCAGGATGACCTTGTATAGGTCGCGTACATACGTGAGTTGTCTTTGCAGCAGACAACGTATATGTTGTGAAACCTAAGGAAAAGGGCTATGCATAGGGGTTGCAATTTGATGTGATGGTATAACTCTATGATGCAGGGTATGACATGGTTTATTGCAGGTTTTGACACTATTTGCTACAGGTTCTCATGATTGTATATTGGATTATGTAAGGTGATGACGTAAAATAAAATCTTGGGTGCATGGAACTAACCCATGAGTATGGATTGATGCATTTTCTGTTGAAGAACAATGCTGGTTATGACACCTTGGTTATGTGATATATATTGATGATGTATTGGAAGCTTAATTATTGGAAAGCTTGATGCATTCATTTAGCATATGGATGGGCTACACATTGGGAAATGTGGTTGGTGAGTTGATGAGGTGATCATGTTGTACATCATTTTTGATCTATAGTTGATGCATGATTGGTAATTTTCTAGTACATTGGTAAAGGCACCTACTAGCAGTTTGATTGGCACGTGTTTTATAGAGGATTTGGCATACATATATGGGATTCATAATTTTGTGGTATTGGTGCATGGTAATGTACATGTTTTGTACACTCATAGATGGCATATGCTTGATGATGCTACACCATTGATACTAATTAATTAGCACAACAATTGGCATTTTTTTGAGATACATGATTGTGGCACTTGGTTCATGATGGAGACATATCATGAGTGATATGATCCATTGTTTGGCATATTGGTAGATTCACATGTTGGCATATTGATAGAGGCATGTGATTGATACATTCCATGGATGATACCTTTTGGCACATTGCATGATGTTGATGTACATAGGTGTTGTGCATGATGAGCACACATTTTTGTACAGGATGTGCTTGGTTGATATTTTGCTCATGATTCTTTATTTCATTGTTGACATATCTTTTGCTTCATGATGCTTGGTATAGCATGATTTTGATGCATGAACAGGTCCAAGGATCATTATATGGTAGCACATTGTTCATCTCGCAAAGAAGATAGGGGATACATACCCATAGGGGGAGTCATTCTTATTCCCATGATTCTAGGAGGATTTATTTATCAGATGCATACCTATAAAAGAGCCCTATATTTGAAGAAAGAGCACAGAGGCATAATTCCAGGAGGACCGATGGTCACAGGGGGAGTATGCTTGATGTATTTTCATCATTACAATAGAGTGATATCCCTTGTTCAAAAGGGGAGAGATTATTTAGAGGAATATCAAAGGCACTCAGATAGGGGGAGCAACCCCAAGGAAAGTTCAAGTAGGGGGAGTAGCCCCAAGAGGAAAATGGCCCTTTGCCATTGATGTCAAAAGGGAAGAGATAGTCACATTGATATGATTGATGATTATTGACTGGGAGAGATAGTCACATTGACTATTGATATAGAACATGCCTTATCTACATGTTGACATAAATAATTGGTAATTGGTGTTGACATCAATATCGATATTTCCATCAATGCCAAAGGGGGAGATTGTTGGATCATGTTGTCATTGATTCCAATGGTTTGATTGATTGATGTCATTTATTTATGTCAAGTGATTTATTGATGCCAAAGGATTTATTGATTGATGATTGATGTAATATAATATGTATTGTCCTTAATTAGAATGCATAGATGAATATGGATCAATGAGTTGTCATTGATATGATGAAGATGGATCAATGAGTTTTCTTTGATACATGATGAAGATGGATCGATGTGGTTTCATTGGAATATGATGAATTGTTGGAAAAATGTATAGATGACTAATCATTGTCTTATCATGATTGATAAGGTGCACAAATGGATGGACTCCAAAGTGGTCCCCTTATGGTGAAATCCCTCACGGGAAGACACTTTGTGGATTGAGTTATCCTAGAAGAATGGTTGGAGGACCCATGCTCTCATTATTGTCTTATCATGATTGATAAGGTGCACAAATGGATGAACTCAAAAGTGGTCCCCTTATGGTGAAAGCCCTCACTAGAAGACGCTTTGCAGATTGAGTTATCCTAGAAGAATAGTTGGAGGACCCATGATTGTATGTGGAATAATGAGATGAAGATCAAGGAAATTTTTGGTTAAAGTATCCTATATGGATATTGCTTTTCATTCCCTTTCCGATGGTAGGTGGAATGTCACATAACTCCTCATGGTTTCAGAGTTATGGCCTTACGAAGATGAAGGACCCCCACATGAAGGCTCGAAGCCCCGAAGGTCAAAGAAGTCAAAGTGACCTAAAAGAAGAAATCATTATTCAAATGATAAAGTAAAGTGACAAAGTCAAGGTGTATTATTTAAATAATCAAGAGAAGTGCAAAAATCAAGAAATGATAAAGTAAGGTGAGAAAATCAAGAAGGAATATTTAAATGATAAAGTATTGGAGAACTTTCTATTTATGGAAAGTGGTTAACCCTAAAATAAGGAAAATAGGTTAAGTGACCTAGAAATGGGTTAAGTGATATAGAGGATGAAAGTATAAATAATATAGCAATGGTCTCTTGTAGATCATCCTTTGTGGATCAATGGAGAGCTTCTTGTGAGAATATATTTTGGAGTATTGATGGAGAACTTCTTGTGAGAGATTCTTGAGAATTTTTGGTGTGGAAAACTTGAGAATATTGAAGATATATAGGTGAATAAGGTAAAAAAAGGATATCTAAGCCAAATTTTAGAGGGAAGGTGAAGAAAATAGGGTCAGAATTCAAGGGAGGATAAATTATTTTCATGATGATTTCTAAGGTATGTTATTTACAGGTCATCTCACCATTTTCGCAATAACCTTTTTTATATAATGATTCAAACTGTGAGATTGATATCCCATTGAGGAAACATATCCAAGTATATGTGTTAAAACATTCATCTTGTGGGTCGTTTTATTTTTGGAGATACACTCCTTGGAAAATAGGGTTTGTGGCTAGTCCTGAAACTAGTCTAAAACAGGTGTTTCGGGTAAAAACGTCATAACTTATTCATAATAGATCCAAATTTAGTGAGACAAATTTTGTTCGTTATATTACATTCTGTAGTATGTTATGTAATAGTTTCAAATCTATTCAACAAATATTTCATGTGGGGCACGTTCTACAAGGTCGCTCTCTAGAATAAGCCAAAATTCAGCAAGGTATGCCATTTTTGCTATAACTCCTTTTCTGAGAGGTTCCAAGTAGTAACACCTAGAGGAATTGCATAAAAAAAGCTGAAGAACATTGTGTATGAGTTTCAGATCTTATTCATTATAGGTACAAAGTTATGATTATTTCAAGTTAGGGTTATTGACTAATCCAAAACTAGTCATGGTTGAGAAAAGCAGTTGATGAGTTGGCACATAAATGAGGTGTATAGTTGATGATGTTGGTACGTATTGATGAGTCATTGTTTATGAGTAGTTGAAACATGATTGTTATATACTTGGTACATGGTTGGATGCACTTTTTTATGGTACAGATTGATTACATGTTGTTTGGCACAGGGTGGTGCATGGTTGATGCACTTGTTTATGGTATAGATTGAGATCTGTTGAGGATTGTTGCCTCATCTCAGTTGGTGCTGACAATGGAATCTGATTATTACATATAGATATGGTGCTCTTGTAGAGTTGTACTCTATTCATTTGTTGCTGAAAAACCCCCGGATTGAAGTCCATAATAAAACAAAAATTGTACATACATCATGTGTTCCTTGTGGATATGATTTGTTGATGATATATTGTTAATATATGTTGCTGATATGTATTCACATCTAACTGATTATTAATGACAACAATGAGTAATGAGTAAATTTTGAATGCTAACTAATGAGTTTTTTGTAAGAGGGAAGTTTTTGGAAAAATATCCCCACACTCATTCACCCGCCCTCTAAGGGTGGTAGGTGTCTCCAACAAAGCCATCTTCCCCTTCACAATTATTTCCTGACTCATAGTCTTCCTTTCATGGGTTTTCCTGCAGGGAGGTCTCCTCTCTTTCTATTCTTTGATCTTCATGTGTGGATTGAACTTCTCTCTGGATGGTGGCAAAGACCCATCGTTTAATTTCAATATCTCCCGGTGTTGCAGTTTTGTAGCCCTAGTTCTCTTGATCGGATTAGTTTGAGCCCTCTGCTTGGATCTGTCCTTCCTTTAGATGGGCTTTGGCGTTCACAACCTCTGTTTGTTTGGTCATTCTTCCGTTGGGTTTTTCTTTGGGAGTGGATCCATTTTTTGGTTTCGTGTTTCAGTCTTTCTTATGGGTGCTTTTGTGAGGGTGCTTCCTGGTGTTTTTTTTCTAAGATGTATGTTTTTCTTGGAGAGGTCTCTGCTTTATTTCGCTTCTTATTTTTGATTCCTCTCTCTAGGTTATTCGGTTTGTTCAAGGTTTGATGTATGCTCATAGCTCGCTCCTTTTGGTGGTTTTCGATGTATTTTTCTATCTGGTGGGGGTTGTGCCAGAACTTTGAGGTCATATCCTTGGGTGTGCGGTGTGGTTCAGTCACTTTGAGGTCCATAGAGTGGGCATGCAATTTCTAGTCTTATTGTTATTGCTTGGGGTCTTAATTGACGTTGTTGCTATCTGGTTCTATTGATGTGTAGGTTTTCATACCACTTTAACCTATCCCATCCGGCCACCAGGCTTTGTTTGGATTGCAATGTTTTGGGTTTTATTCTGTGACGGGCTCTCTTGTAGTGGGTTTTTTGGCCTATTAGGGGTTTCTATTAGCTCCTATTTTTATATTCTCTTTTTGGCTTTCCAGCCAGTTATTTCTTGTCCCTTTGGTATATTTCTACTCAATATTGGGTCATACTTTTGGCACCTACATAATGTAATTTGGTTCTCTTTGGATGAATAGAATTACATTTTTTTCAGAGGAAAAAATAATGTATTAATATTTTAATAATGTATTATTAGTTAGGGTTTCGGTTATTACCATTATATATATGTAATAATTCTTTATTAATGTATTAATACTTTATTAATGTATTACTATTTTAATAATGTATTCATTTATTACTATATTAATACTTTAATGTATACACTACAAAAATAATGTATTATTACTTTAATAGTGTATTATGAAATACATTACTTAAGTTCAATGTATTACTCCTATATTAATGTATTACTTTATTAGTGTATTAATACTTTATTAGAATTTTAATGTATTAATACATTCATAATGTATTTATTAATGCATTTAAAAAATACAAATTTAATGCAATAATAATTAACAATACTTTTCTTCTATACAGTATATCGCATCAGTTCAACGTTCCTATATTTTTCACAAAGGAAACACTTAGTTAGATTAAAAAAAAAAAAAAAAAAACTTCGCCAAAACTTCATTTTATTAATGTCTCGAACACAAACCAACCTTGTCATGCAACAAACATGCCCGAAATTGCAATCTGATGAAAAAAACAAGACATTACAATGTGACGAATATAGTAATGTTGGAACGTCTTGAACATAGTAACATCACATAGTGACGAGCATAGTTTAACATTGCAATCTAACGAACATAGTAATGTTTCAATATGTTGAACATATTAACGTCACAATGTGATGATAATAGCCATGTTGTCGCAATATGGATAGTAATGTCACAATTTTTTGAACATAAATAGATGCCACAATGTGTCACCCATTTCCCTGCCGTTGCAATGTGACAAACATTTTCTCACATTGCAATGTGACGTACAAATCCCAACATATCACACACACTTCCAAACATCGGAATGTGTGAAACATAGTAATGTTGCAATCTAGTAAACATAGTAATGTCTCATTGTGATGGACCTATCCTTGTTGTCGCAATGTGATGAACATAAAAGAACATCGTAATGTGATGAACATAGCCCTATCATGGCAGACATAGTAATGTCACAATGGGATGAACATATACATATGTCCTAATGTGATGAACATAGCCCTATCGTTGCAATATGAAAAACAATTTCGGACGTTACAATGTGACAAACATAGTAATGTTGCAATGTCTCAAACATAGTAACATTGCGCAATGAAAAACATAGTAACATTACAATCTCACAAACATAGTAACATTGCAATCCATTGAACATAGTAACATCATAATGTGAAGATAATAGCCATGTGGTCACAATATGGATAGTAATGTTGCAATGTGTCGAACATAAAGAGACGTCGCAATGTGTCATACATCACCCTATTGTCGCAATGTGATGAACATTCCCTCACGTTGCAATGTGACACACATATTCCGATGTCGCAATGTGACAAACACTTCCAAACATCAGAATGTGTCGAGCATAGTAACGTTGTAATCTACTAAAAATAGTAACGTTGCAATGTGATGAACATAGCCCTGTCATCACAATGTGATGAATATAAATAGACATCGCAATGTGATTAATATAAACAGACTTCGCAGTCTGATGAACATAGAACTATTTTCAGAATGTGTCAAACATAGCCTTTTTTTCACAAACATAGTAACATCGCAAAGTGGCGAACATATACAAATGTCACAATGTGATGAACATAGCCCTATCATCGAATATTGTCAAACATAAATTGACATCACAATGTGACGAACATAGCCTTTACATTTAAAAGTGAATAACATATACAAATGTCGCAATGTGATGAACATAGTCATGTCGTCACAATGTGATGAAATTAAATTGATGTCACAATGTGATGAACATAGATGTGTCGCCGCAAAGTTAGAAACATATACAAACACCGCAATCTCATGAACATAGAGCTCTCATTGTAATCTGCCAAACATAAATAGACATCGTAATGTGAAAAATATATCCCTGTCATCGCATTGTTCTCATGTTACAATGTGATGCACATATCCTAACATCGCGTTTCGACAAAAAATTCCAAACATCATAATGGAATGAACACAACCTATTATCACAATGTGATATAGAAAACCCAATGTTGCAATGTGAGAAACATAGACCAACATTGTGATAAGATGAACACTTCTTGACTTCGCAATGTGATGAACATAACCCACTATGAGACTATGAGAAACCTTTTCCAACACCGTAATGTGACAAATAAATACCCTTCATTGTAATTTGATGACCAAAAACTTACGATGTGATGTGATGAACAAAATCTTATGTCACAATGTGACAAACCAAACTTGATGTCGCAATGTGAGGAACAAACCATGATCAACACTGCAATGCAGTAGTGCCATAGAAAACTATGGTTAAACATAACCAACTTGACCCAACATAATGATATCAACATGGTCAAGGAAGCTCAACCATGGGCATGGTAAACCATAATAAACCCCAATCAACCATAGTTAACCATGGTCATGGTCAACCACAACCAACCATGGTGAGGGACAACCACGATAAACCATAGTCAACCTTTGATTCGCAAACTCAACCAAGGTCTACCAAAGTTAACCATGGTCATGGTCAACCATAAGAAGCCATGGTCACTCCCAATTAATGTATGAATGTATCAATACTTTAATAATGTATTATTAATATGAAGATTTTTTTTTCCTAGCGGCGGCTCTGAGGTGCGGTAGGGTTAGGGCTGTTTCATCTCTAGTGCACTTGGACACCCCTAGTGGGGCATAATTATTCCCAATGAGGGAAGGCCTCAAGGCACCTCCTAGAGTCACACGATGGTGCATGGAAACACAAGCGGGGGTTCCAGGTGCCCAACCTTTTAACCACTGCCAGATCTGTTCTCACAACTCCTCTTTGAGGGCACATTCAAAGACAAGGAAATGGACATCGACTCAGGGAAAGCTCCAACAACCACAACAATACCATGGATACCTATAAAATGTATTCCTCAAGTGCCACAAGCACCGAAATATGTCATAAGAGCACCTAGAATAGAAGAACAGAAGCAATATATTTGTGACTATGCTGTAGTTGGGAAATTTCTAGGGCTATGGCCCTCTTAACGTGAGCTGGTGTTATGAGGAAAGTTTCATGCATAAAAAGAGATAACTCAAGAAGGATACCAAGAAACAAAACACTCATCCCAATGTACAAGGACAATAGAAAATGAAAAGACAATGAGAAAGACTTCACTCAGAAATTCAACCAAAAGAGGGTTTCCTATCATCCCACAAGCACTCAACATGGACTACAAAGATCTAAAAAGACTCAACAAACATGAAATCCCACCCAACAACCACCAGAACCAGCAAACAATCAAGGAAAACTGATGTACACAACTATTCAGGCAAACAGAGCGTATATACGCATCTTGGAGTGAGACAACCTAAGTATGTACACGACTATTAAGGAAAAAGGCGCGTATATGCTTCAAAATAAGGCCAAGCAAGGGATAAAGGCTGAGAACTTAGAACCATAGTTACCAGAAGATATCAAGCAATGATACAAGAAGAACCACAATAGAAACAAGAGCAATCTAAGGAGAAAAGTACTCCAAACTCTAAGAAAAAATATTCATTCCCTAGTATGGTCGCCAATTATGTTACGAGGAAAATCTCTCTATGGCTAGGGTGAACCACAATAGACAAAAATGACAACAGAAATCAAATATATCCCAAAAACATGCTATATAAAATAATATGGAAGTGAGATAAGAAAGAGGCCTACCTCATCCAGATGTTCGATGATGTCCACCATTGAGCTCTTTGACCCAAATCTATATAACTACAACAAGTTCTCAACAAACAATAAAAGAAAGCATATGGTGATAATATAAAAGGTTATCACATTAGATAGCATAATCTATCAATATACATAGCAAATACATGCATGGATGATAAGTCATATATTCGCAAGATATTAATTGGACAGGGAAATAGTATTTCTATTAATAAATGATCAGTAGAAGTGAAAATATTATAGACTTTCGTGTCGACATGGTTCAGAACCAAGAAACTAAGTTCCTTCCAACTGGACCTCCACCACTTCAATCCTCCACCAAAGTAAATCTCATAGAAAGGAGAAAATGAGGTTCTCCATCAATAAAGGAAGAGCTTGGGGGTTGAACACTGTGTTCAGAATTAAAGCATAAAGGGATGCAGACTCAATATGAAGTAAATAATTTCTCCAGAGTAACTTTTCTCTCAAAGTTGAATTATTTCTCCTTTTTCCATAGCTCGGAATTGGCCCATTTATAGCCTTCAAAAGGGAACTGAAGGGCTGAGTCGGAACGTTTCCAGTATATGGAAGGCCAAGGATCAGAGATCTCATGTCGTGACATTGAAACCCAACATTGAATTTTCATTTTTTGGCACAAATATTGATGTATGCGGGCTGTAGTGGAGTAGCCTGCTTATACGCTTGATGTATAGTTTGCAAGATGTGTACAAGTGGAAAAAATTGTATTTTTTTCTGTGGATTTTATCAACAGGAAAGATAATTCTACACAGGGAAATGGAATAAGGACCTATATGCAATATTGTTTAGGGTGATGAAAATCTTTCTATAATAGATGCCCCCTAATGTGTAGGTCGGAGGAGTATTTGCGATGGTCAAAATACATTATAGAAAACCCAGAAGTGGAGTGGTAGGGAACCAGTTGGATGAACTAGTTGCTCATTAAATTCTGCACTGACTTTGCATACATGGCTACCAATAAAATTACACTGCAGATCCATGTGAAAATATAGAAAAAAAGTGTCCATGTCTGTGAATATGTAAATACAAATTTGGTTACATGCCAAGAGTTGTCATAGTCACGAACAAGGCCCAGTAGAACCAGTCTCAAAACCAATATGAAGATATCTGTATACCATGGAATACAATCTGATCTCCCATGATCACTGAAGTCATATAGGTACTAGTCCAATGAAAGGGAAGCAACAACTCAGGAAAGTTGCGGCCACATAGTGATGTATTCAAGTCTTCTACACAATCCGCCAAGGGTGCAAGTCTACATTATGTGAATAAAGGAGTTGAGGTCGAACACAATGAGATATCACTTAATTACCAGTCATTGATGTATATCATTAAAAAAATGCGAGACATCCTACCGATAATTAAAGTAGGTATCAAGGCACCAAGTACATTCTTACAAGTGTGAATAAAGGAGTCAGTGTCGAACACCTAAAGAATCCATTGATCAAGAGACATTTATGTATTCCCAATTGTCAATGGCAAGAGATCCTTCCATTGATGAATGCAAGCCTTAAGGTACTCATAAGACTCTAGGTATCGTTTCCAGAATAAATGGGCTGAAGTCGATGGAAAGAGACCCACTGAAAGAAGAGCATTAAGGCATATCTCATCAGTCAGCATGAGGTACAAAGAAGAAGCTTCATGATTTGGTGTAAATTGGACGAAGAACATGTTCATGAACCAATGACCTTGTGCGTCTTTCGCGTGTGCCAAGTGCAAGTAGAACATGAAAAAGACCCTCTAAATAGCATCCATTGATGAAAACTATTGAAAAAGGAAAGTAAACCACCAATAAGGCTAATGGAATCCAAGACACTGCATGAATCCCAATGTGTGAATAGATGTCTTTATTTCGAACACAAGGGAAACCACCTTTTCAACAACCGATGATGAAATGTTGAATGTTGGGTTCAAGGTTACCTACCAATGATGAAAGTAGGGCCAGGGTGCATGATAGGACTATAATATCATGTGATTCTAAGACAAACTGAGGGTATGGATGACATGCAAATTCAAGAGTTTTGAAGAGTGGCCGACACAGGTTGATAGGATTCCTTTGAACAAGAGCATGATACATATGGAGGACTCCGGAAACATAGGCCTGATGATAATACCATGAGATGCAGGAGGCATCAATGTAATTCTCTGTAGGGACTAGAAGAGTAACCAGTCGGTAGATAAGACTTTGTAATGAACTCAGCTTCCTAAGGCTATGCTAATCCCAAAATTATGATGATGAATGGAATCAATAACTTTGTTCTCTGTTCAAAGGCAACACGATCGCTGCCAATATGAGATAATAATTTGTTCCCACCCGTATGTTTTTTTTTTGCATAGACAAATGAATGTTATGATACAGAGGAGGAAACGAGTGTCGCAAATAAGCAAAACTAGTTCCATCAATGGAACATACCTATGCTCAATGCAGGTAAGTGCATGTGGGGGATGGAAACTCGAGGGAATGTTCCCTCCTAGGTATAGGGTGTCAAATTGTGAGGGTTATAAGCAAGGCTTTGCTTGGTTGAGGATGAAAAACTGTTGAGGAAAATGGTTTATAACGCAAAGCGAGAACTGGCTATAGGCTCAATACTACAAGCAAGGGCATGAGATGCAATCACAACTTAACGCCAAAAAATGTTCTTTTTTATGTCTTTTAGTCTACTTGGTGTGAAAAAGGGATAAACTTGTGCCAAATAGACGTCTTTTCAAAACCAATTTATGAGTGTGAAAAAGACAAGTTCACTCGACGATATTTTCACTTCTTGATAATGAGTCGGAAAAGAGATTAACTAAGATTGATGACCTTTCAAGTCCAATTTAACGAGTGTGAAAGGGAAAAATCACTCGACAATCTTTTCACTTTTTATAGACGAGTTGGAAAAAAGATTAAATTAAACTCATTTGGGATTCCTCGGGGTATAAGGCCGCCTTTTTATGAGTGAGAAATGAGGCTCAACATCAAGTCATGTATTAGCTATTAGGGACTCCCGATCCTATGAAAAACATCTCTGCATGGGCACCAAATGCAGTAGGGAATCTAACTAGGGCACCCATGTTTGGTAAGTCTCTACCACTTGATAACAACACAAATTATAGCATATGGAAGGTTTTGTGTCGCAAAAAATGGGTTCATACCTAAGGCATAAAAGTGACAGTTATAGGATAATACGAGAATGCATAACAGAGTGGGTACCTATCCTATATGTTGGGTAATGAAAATACCTGCTTGTGGTGATGAACGACCAACATAACGTTGAAATCCACAAGAAACCCAGGTCAAAACTACAAAAACCAACTCAATCTACTTTTATATTAGTCCATTATGTGACAAAATGGCTTAAAATTACAGAAAGTGGGTAAAACTAATTTATAAATAGTAACGAAATAAAAAATTACTATACCATTTTGATTTTTTCCCCAACTAGTGAAAATTGGACCAAAATACCTCTGATATTCAAACAATGATTGCGGCAGCATCAAGCAATGAAATCAACAACCGTCTGGATCAGGTAAATGTACTTCCCTTCCTCTTCAATTTTAGTGGATTAAGTTTTTGAATTAGGTCCCAAATTTTTAGTTGTTGAGGGCGCAAAATGTGAATTTCGGTGTACGTGGGATATATTCAATCAGGTCGCATATATGATGAGGTATACACCCCTGTGTAAACTATAGGGAGTGTATATCAAGCCCTACACGTGACTATAATTAAATTAGACCATGTACAAGCACACAGACAAGAATTTTCAAGGGTTCTAACTCAAATTTTGATTTGTGCTTGGCAGGATCGTTCTTGAATGGAGAGAGAAAGCACGAGGAGGTCAATGTTGTTGTAGATTGATATCAGGGGGCCCAAATGGCCTTAAATATATGTGGCTTTTATAAATTTTGGGCACTCAAAGGAATGAGATCCAATGTGAGGTTGCTCGAGATGATTGTGGGTTACTGGGACCCTGAGAGTGAAAGCTTCAATCTTGATGGGCAACCATTGAGAATTGAAGTAGAGTAAATTTATGTTTTGATTGGTCTATCACGTCGGGGATAGGTTGTAAACCTCAAATGAAGGGGAGCAGGGAGCGGAATGAAAATAGAGGAGTACATTGACGCCCACTATGTAGCAGGGACTCCTAAGGTAGGGAGTCAACTCCCTATCCAGGAAATAAACAATATGAGCCTAAATATTATTGTCCTTGTATTGACCATGATCATAGGTTCAGCCTTGTTGCACCAGGAATCGAGGTCTCTCATGTTATATGCAGTCCAGTGTATGAGACCCACAGTATATGATTGATGTACATCACTACTAGAAAATATGAAGAGCCAGTTGATAGAGTGCAAACAGGGGGGGTAAGAGGAATTTTGGGTTTTCCTCTATGCTATGCAGTTTATTTTTCGAGCAGGTTCCAGGTATGGGACCTATAGTCAAGATTGTTCCTAGAGGACCTCACAATCCATCCATGGCATGGTGGACTGAGGTAATGAGGCGGCAGGGGGGAGGTAGGGTGCCGACACCTGACAATGAGGATTTCTTTTACTTGTGGTAGGGACAGGTCATTTCCCTAGATGACTATCCCTATGCAAGGATAGACTTATGAGGAGACCCGAACATGCCACTCCCACCAGGGACTGCCTACGGTGACATAGGTACGTTCAAAGTTTTTACATATTTAATTTTTTTTTGTATTTTTATATAGTAGAAAAAAATTATTTTTGGATGGTGCTTAAGTATTGACTAGACATTTTTGTAATGCAGACGTGGGTCCCTGATGGCCAGAAGGCTTCCCTCGACATCGAAGAAGGAACCAGGGAGACGAGGCGGTGGGAGGAGAAGCCAAGAGGGTCCTACAAAACGTGTAGGGAAACTTGTCACATTTGACTCACAAGATTCCCATGGTTCAAGTAGAGGATCTTCCTAAAGCCATGAAACGACAGGTGGTTGGTGTACATGGGGCATGGGTATGAATCTTTCGGTGTCTCGTAAATACCGTGGTTTTCTACCATGACACACATTCAATGCCATAGGCATAGATGGAATGGGATATTGTAATACCGACTGTATATGTGTATTGAGGGTATTAGCCCCAATTGTGTACTATAAACACCATATGTTTTGAGATATATAAAAAAGGATATTGGGATTTACTTATATTTTACAATGTGTACATTGATGATATGGTTTTATTTGCTTTTAATTATGTGATAAATGAAAATCTAAAACAAAATTAGCATAAGGATCAGATACATGATTAAAACTCCTAGGAATATGATAATATGTAATAAAATCACATTGTCGTTCTAAAAGATGTACCCATAGGAATCGTCGAAGTAAAGTAGGATCTCGCACACGGTAACTATCGTTAAACTGACATACTACTAATTGGGAATCCAGGCTAACTTCTAATGAACGGATTCCATATAAGATAACATCGTGCACAAGTTCTATAACGATGCTATGTTTGGCCACATTGTTTGTGTATGTGCCTAGGCATACGCCACCTAAAGACACCAGTAGACCCTCGAGTGAGTAAACCAAACAAGTCGTGAAAGACAAGTTCTATGTATGACAAATGCCTCCATCTACGAATCCTAGGTAGACTGAAGACTTCATTGACATCTGTCAACGAAGTGAAAAATCGATAAGAAACTCGAAGATGAAAGAAAAATATATATACACTAAATTAAATTAGTATACAAAGAGTTCTACCCAAGCCTAGGGCTCAAGCGTAATATATTTTTAAGTAGAGCCCATCTCTGGGCTTAGCCAAACTATTCTCTTCATAATCTTCTAACTCATAGGATCCTTTTTCTAACACACGTCACATGATATAAGGACCGTGCCACATGAGTTTAAACTTTCCTTCCCCAGTGGTTCATTGTCTTGATCATACAAGAGGACCAACTCACCCTCAGCATACAATCGAGGATAGAAAGACTTATCATACTGGACCTTAACACATATTTTTTTCACCTCGATAGTCGTAGAGGTGTCTTTACGCTACTCATTGAGACTCTCTAGGTGTACAAGGTGTCACTCGATATCAGAGGTGTCAGGTAGGAGTGCAACTGCCAACTTGAAAGAAGGAATTTTTCATTTAATAGGTAATATTGACTCCACACCATTTACTAATTGGAAAGGGGAAAATCCGTTGGCAGTCTTGACCGAGGTTCGGTATGCCCAAAGTGCAATATATAGCATGATGTGCTAGTCAAACTTACTTTGACTGACGATTTTTTGAAAAATGGTCTTGAGAGACTTGTTGACGGCCTGTACTTGTCCATTTTCCTGGGGGTAATAAGGATAAGAATGACCATGTCTAAACCCCAACTTATTTTCTAGTTATTGTTGTAGGTGAATCCCCCTGTAGACAAGTGGATTCCCTCTTGGTATCTAGACTCCTAAGGCCAATACAGAAAAGTGATTAACATGGACACTGACTTCCTTTTAGATATAATCAAACTAATAAATGAAATAGAAGGAGAAATATATGTACCTTATTAGTTACGTTTGTCCTTGCAAAGTCCTAGCTGAGCTTCGATCCTGAGCTCCCTGATAGGTCCTGTAAAACAAACAAAGGTACAAAAGACTTCCTACTCTACTGAGATTAGCTCAAACATAGATCCATCTACTGTAGACAAACTCATATGGAACAACCACAAGTTTGAAATAAACAGGCCAAGCATTGATTATTAATGAGAACAAGTAAAAGTACTTACAATCCTTTAAATGAAGGTGCAACAACTTCTTCTAGTTCTCCTTGCCCAACCCCTTTTCTCAAGCCATCTTCATTGATTTCTTTGATGACATCTCACTCATGAGATCATAAGTTTCACATCTCCAATTTTTTCCATGTACCTTTCACCATGAGAAGGGCTCCTTATATAACCTTGGAGAGGTCCAACCACTTGAGAAATCTTTGGGATAAGTTGAGAATTCCTCTCCTTTAGTTGAGGATCTTCCCTAATATCATGCCTTGACCATGTATTCGAATCCAACTACCTTCAGGAGTTGAGGGATTCTTCCCTGATTTGCCTCAAAAAACCCAAAATTTGATAAAAAAAGGGTAGCTCTCCCCTAAAATGGTGCACAGGGCGCTCAAACACTCCCCCAAAGAGGCTCAGGGAGCGCCAAAACTCCCTGACAGTGGGTAGGGGAGCGCTCCTCTCCAAAATTCATTTTTTAGTGGTTCTTTCAGTGTCAAAAGGTTTTTACTCCCTGTCAAGTGACTTCTCTTCTTCAAAACTAGTCTTTGGGGTGTCTTAAGTGTCTTTGTGATGTCGTTAGAGGCACGACATGGGAAAGATGACAATATGATTTTTTTGACACTTGCAACACTTATAGTCAGGATGCGACACTTGCGGACAAGATGCGGCACTTACAACACTTGTAATGATGACACTTGCGACACTATTGAAGTGAGTAATTTTGAGGTGTAATAGATTTCCCCCCAAAGTACGAAGTTAGAAGATGATGATGAATGAAGTACTTTGTAGACTTTTTTAAGAAAGGGTATGGATGCAGAGAAACCAGAAAAAACTGCACACAACCATCAAACAAATATTATGACATGTTTCAAACCCAAGGCAGGCATACCTATGCTTGAGTGATAAAGACTTTTTAGGTATGGATGCCATAAAATACACTGCGGATCCATAATTATATTGACAAAACGGTATAGCCACTACATATACAATGTGGATCTATACTCCTATGACCTAAACTGATTGTAGCCATGAAGAATACACAGTGGATCTACAAGATGACAAGACATAGCCACGACTAATACAAAGTGGATCTATGTAACAATATATGTTTAATAGATCAAAATAACTCCTTCGCAACCTGGGAAAAGTATGCATAAGAGTGATAACTCAACCCAGGGTCTTCTTATCGATCCCAATGTAGTATGAATCTGACCATGTGAATAGATTTCCTTATGTCAAACATGGCAGAAACCACTTGATTACCGATCAATGAGGTAAACCGTTAACAAGCACGAGGGAGATCACGATTGATGTCAATGATTCCCAAGGTACTCTAGTACATTCCAATGAATGTGAATGGATGAGATGAAGTTGAACATCTGTGGAATCACCCGATCAGGGGTCAATGATGTAAACCCACTGTCGAACACGAGGAGGCCTTCCATTGAGGCATGTATGTCCCAAGGTACTAACTGGTTTCTAAGTCTAGTTCCTGGATAATGTGTTGAATTCGACATGAATAGACTCATCAAAGGAGGGCCTTGATGCATCCCCCATCAATGACACGAAACTGACATAGAGATGCAATTGGTAGATCGAATAAACATGGACTGACACATGTATTGAAACATGATATTTGTGATGGTTGAATCTCGAGGTAGATACTTCCCTTGAACACTGAGGCACACCAACAGAAATGTGACATGGACCAAAACTTGATGATGCAGTGGATGTTGTGATTTTCGTCAGGTGATCCAAAGGAGTAAAAGAAACCCAGAGAATTGGCTCAGTGCAAAGGTTCGGTGGATTAAAATGCATGCAAAGAAAAAGTGTTGTGTTTAGGGGCAACTGTAAGAGTTACTGGTAGTGTTCTCAGAAACTTCTTGGCTTGGTTCTTTGAATTTCCCCCCCATCCAGATAGACAAGTACCTCTTTTTAATTTAACTAGCTCGAGGAGGGTAATACATGCTCGATATGACTCACCTTCGGTAAGTCCCTCTTCCTTTGTTTAATGAACTAGATGAAGTAAGGGTTTGATCTCATATGATCCCTTCAATGTGTGATCGTTTAACGAGTCCAAAGAAGGTAAACTCGGTGGTTTTTCATATTTAGAGACTCTGAAAACAACTTAAAGATGACTCCAAAGTTGCCCTTTTTCGTAATGTTACTCTCGTGAAGCCGAAAAAGAGATAAATTATCACTCAAAAGATTCCATTTCAAACCTTTTGACGAGTGGGAAAGGAAGCAATATCACTCGGAAATCTTTTCATGTTTAGAGAGTTTGAAAAGAGCTCAAAGATGAGTCCAAGTGGTTCCTTTTTTGTTTAACCATGTGGGTCCAAAAAAGAGATAAACGTTTACCTAGTTGCATTCTCATGTATTTATGAGCATGAGAAAGAACAAAGACTAATCTCGGTATGCCCCCAGCTTGAAAGCGGGGGATTAACTCTAGAATGATCATCAAAGGCTGGAGACATTCCCTCCAAGCTTCAATTCATTCACCGACTTTGAGGCTGTCACCAATTTCTCTACTAGATGGAGGAAAAGGATAAGAGTGGATGAAATGAAGGTTCAAGAGAGGTGACTGTTTCATTTTTTAACGAGCTTAACACAGGAAAAAGAACTATGCTCAGGGCTCTGGGTTCAATCCCCAGATTGTTGTTTCATTTTTTAACATTCTTGCTACAGAGGGGAAAACTATGTTCAAGGCCTCCTTTTTCATTTTTTAACGAGCTTGCCATAGAGAAGAGAAATTATGTTCGTGGATTCTTCTTGATCATGGCTGCCAATAAAATAAAGTCCTAGAAGGACACCATGTGAAGGGACAAAATTCGGTCATGGCTTCCAAGAGATCTTCACTGGATGGAAGAAAATCACTCTGGAGGGGACACATGTCGAGGGTCGCGAAAGGGGTAAGGAGATCAGGCTCCGAAAGCCCTACTGAAGAGATCACCATGTCAACTACCAGATCCAAATCATTGGAAGTTGAAGGCATGGGAGACGATGGAAAAACGATATCAGGAGGGGAGAAAGAGTGTATATCTTCCTGAATTTCTTCACGAGGGGGAATGAAAGAGGATCGATGATGGTTATCATCCTGAGGTAGCTTGTCAATGTTCAACATTTCCATAATAGAGTCATCCGAGGGAAAAAATGGGGAAATGGAGTCGATCGCAGACGACAAGGAACTTAACCATGATGGCATCAAGTAACTGTCAGGTGCCAATAGATGTTGGTCATCCAAAGAAGGAGAAGAGGTTTGGATATAAATGTATGATGTTTCGGCTGGATTAAATGGCATGATGTCACCTAGTGCATCGAATTCCAACGGACTAGGTACAATCCAAGGGTCAGATGATTCCAAAGATTGATAATCCATGGTTGAAATCATATCGACAGTGGAAATATGATGTGTAGTCGGTGGAAGTGGTGTAGGGAAGATACCCATAAGGATAGAATATTTTAGTAAGCCAACACCAATGCTTTCATATGTGATATTGTGATCTCCCAAGAAAGGAATGTTGTTGGTAGCAGGAGCGCGAGCATCGATCGTGCAGAAATCTAACTGATCAACCGTGAAAAATTTTCCCTGATGAGGAAATTGTACACATCGAAATACTGACAAGGAAACATTAGTCATAGCATAAAACCAACTTCTTCCAAGTAACAAGTTGTAATCAAGAGAAGCATCGACCACCTCAACATCAACAATGACAGTTTTACCACCCATTTGGATGGGAAGGGACTGTAAAAGCCCATGGGGATGAAAACCTCGCCCATCGAAGGCGCGTAACATCATTGGGGATTTTTTAAGTGTGGGTGATTTTAAACCTTTCCAACATGATAAAGACATGACACAAGTTGAGGCTTCCTCATCCAGAATAGTTCGGTGGATTTGTTGATTGTGAACAACAACATCAACTTGGAAAGCAAGTTGGTGGGAGAGTTGAGACGTGTAATTGTCCAGGTTAAACATGATATGGTTGGATGACTCAGGATCAATAGCTCCAATAGTGTCCAAGAGCATTCTACGTTGACTAGGGTAGTATTGTAGAACTTCTAACGCAGACATAGAACACGATGCTTGAGCCAAATATTCAATAATGTTGTAGTTCTGGGTGGCACGTGAACTAGGATTAAAGGTATATTTATGGAGAGTTCTCTTAGGAGGGCGTAAGATAGAGTCGAACATAGGATTCTCAATATAAAGTGGTCTAGACGGAGGATTAACTGATGGAGGACTAACGGAGGATGGTGATGGATCTAGTAAAGTATCGGTACCATTAGTGACCTTTCCTTTGTCAGGGTTACCTGGTGTGTCGTATGACTTAGAGAGAGTGGTAAAATTAATCCCATTAAACATATAAATATGTCCACTTGTTGAGACCTCATCATGAGGATGGCTAGAATTGCCCCCAGGAGAGGGGGTTTGAGCAACCATGAATTGTTGTTGTGGAAAAGGATGAGTAAGCACAACGAGTTGTGAATTTACCTATAAACGTTTGGCCACTTCATTGCGATGTGGACAATCTCGAGTGTAGTGACCGTCACAAAAAATGATACACGGGAATTTCAGTTTTCGTTGTGGTTGCTTTTCGGTAGCAGGTGTTTGAGCTTGATTTTTTGGTTGTTCATTGTTATTAGTATTTTTTGATTTATTTTTTTCCTTCTTCTTACCTTTGGATTGTTCTTAAGGGGTAGATTGAATGCATTCACCTCAGAGATCTGAGTTTGGGGGGAGGTAGAGGAGAGTGTGGTCGACTAGGAAGTAGATTGAGTTTTGACGGAACCGATAACAACGTCCGCATGAGATGAGGATGATGGCTTGGATGGATCAGTATTAGCTTGAGTAGCATTTGGAAGAAAATAATACAAAGTACTAGATTGGGAGTAAACCAAATCTAAGTACTGAGCCCGAGCAATGGTTTCTTCCTCAGTGACTGTGCCACCCATAGCGACATCGCGAGCGATCAGGGGTAAAAGTGATTTAGTAAACCATTCTGCCAATAATATGTCAGGAATGATTACCTTGATCATTCTTTGTTGTCGTCTCCACTCATGAATATGGTCAGAGATATGCACAGAGTCAGTTTGACGAAGGGAGTTCAAGAGTTCAGTACCTGTCTCATAGTGAATAGGTAGTTGAAAGTGTGTGAGGAAAGACACGACAAGGGAGTTGAAATCATGAAAAGAAGCACGTGGTAGGTAAATATACGACTTTTCTACAGATCCAATAAGTACTCGCTGGAAAAGACACAAATGTATAGAATCATACATGAGGGAGTTTGATGAACACCACAAATGGAAAGTCACCACATGGTTATTTGGATCTTCGACAGATTTTTCGTCAAATTTCAGAATATCAGAAGGAAGTTTAGCTGGAATAACTGGCTAAACCGGTGAATGAAAAATAGGATCATTAGTTAACCAAGACAAGTCTGGGAGATCCAGAGTCGCAAGGAAAAGTAGTTGTCAGTTAATTTGTGGATGATACTGGTGTGGCATAGGAACACCAGTAGGAACATAAACTGGGTTAGGTGGATAGTTGTAACTAGTAGGTCCTCCTACATATGGTTGTTGTTGACCAGGATAAATAGGATTCGATGATGGATGAGAAACATCTTCATAAGCCGGTGGGTTCTAAGCATTATAATCCGGGTGATTTTCTTACCCAGAAAGAGGATGAACATTGTTCCCTTGAGGAGGGTAAGGAGTAGATCTCAGAGGCGAATACACATTCGACCCATGGGGAGGATATGGTTGTTGTCCTTGAGGACTCCGGGTGGTGTTTGGGATGTCTCCCGGATAAGGTTGTCCATAAGATGGTCCAGAAGGAACAAGATTTGATACTCCTCCTTGTGGGTTATGATATGAGTTCCCCCCAACATGGGGTTTGGTAAACGTGCCTCTAGAAGATACTCCCCAGGATTTTGAAGGGTTTCCAGTAGACGAAAGTTTCCCCCTTGCCAACGGTGGATTAACGACCGGGGTATGACCGGCAAAGGGAGGTTTCCCTCCGAGAAGAACATGAAAAGGGGGTTGTCCCCCATGAGGGGTAGGCCCACCATAGGATGGTGGTATTACAGGAGGGTCAGGTCCTTTATATGGTGGTTTCCCTCTAGTCAGATGTATTTGGTTGGCAACGGTCTACATTCTCGGGTGAAAATATGTCCCAGCAAGATCGTGCAGAACATGTGGAGTTGTAGAGTGAAAGTTTGTAACAACGGGGGTAGCGATCGAAGTGCCTTGGGAATGAGTAGAGGTGATGAGTCCAGCATTAGGATAGACTTGTGTTGATGCAACAGTAGGGTTAATGACCTAATCGATGGGGTGATTCATCGTTTGACCAGATGGCCCACTTTCAACAGGAGGGTCATGAGGATTAAAGGGTTGTCGAAAGGATTCAAAATGATCATAGAGATCACGTCCTGATGAAGTCCTCCATATAGAATGAGCAGGTGTGGGATTTGTATATACTACAATGGTAGGATGAACATGAGTTCTATACTCATCACCAAAGGTTGGTTCTATGGATCCCATATATGTTTTGGTAAAATCTCTCTCAGGTAACTGTGGGACCTCTTCATCTATGAAGTTCCCAAGGGAGCCTAAATGAAGAAAACGTGGTTTGAGTGGGGTTATCAACAAAGATGTAGTGCGAGGAGTGGGATTCTCAAATGTAACCAAAGCACCTTCTAAATTGTCTAACAGAGGAGTAACAACACTCCCAACGTCAGATTGATTTTCTACCTCTCCACGGTAGTTGTCTTCTGGAGGGTTAGGAGGTAAGTGTTGGTAGCCTTCCAGAGGCATCCCTTTCATCCTATGTGATCGGAAAAGACTTTTATCATCTACAGGCTCAATTTTGGAGAATAATAGTACACACTGAAAATCTAAGGCCAACTAACAAAAAGAAGCAACATACGCTAATAAAATATAGGAATCAAAACCAAGCAAACAAAATTTCTCTCGATGATCATACTAGTTGGTGATGAAATCCAACGTCGCGTGATCAAGTCAATAAGGGGCTAGGATATGGTGGAATAGTTACGATGGCAACCTGATTAATGTACTTTCACCTTGGTGCAAGATTCCATGCATTAATTGTGGATTTACCCTCCAAGGAGCCCGAGTGAGTTTGACCAATGTCTGTCCCAGGTATAGTGAGACTTCCCTTCATTGTCACCTCATGTAAGTACCTAAGGATTATGGAAACTAAGGACACCAACTCGTAGTCAACCCGTGGATGGGTACAGTCGACAGTTCGATCTGAACGTATGGGCAGGATAACAAGTCCGAAATCAACTCGAGAGGCTCCCACACATAATCGTGGGTATACCTTCAAGTGACCCCCAATATATGATCTGACCACTACAAACAGTTGAAACACGGAGGGATAATCTCCATAACTCACCCAAATGTGATCTTGTGCATAGCCCCTGTGTGAGAGGTGGATCCCCAGTCGAGTCGCCAATTTCTGTTATAGGTGAATCCCCCTGTGGACAGGTGGATTCCCTGTTGGTCTCTAGGCTCCCAAGGCCAAGACAGAAAAGTGCTTAACATGGACACTGACTTCCTTTTAGATCTAATCAAACTAATAAATGAGAGAGAAGGAGAAATATATGTACCTTATTAGTTACGTTTGTCCTTGTAAAGTCCTGGCTGAGTTTCGATCCTGAGCTCCCTAATACGTCTTGTAAAACAAACAAAGGTGTCTCTACGCTATTCATCGAGACTCTCTAGGTGTAAAAGGTGTCACTTGATATTAGAGGTGTTAGGTAGGAGTGCAACTACCAACTTGAAAGAAGGGATTTTGCATTCAATAGGTAATATCGACTCCACACCATGTACTAACTGGAAAGGGGAAAATCTGTTGGTAGTATTGACCGAGGTTTGGTATGCCCAAAGTGCAAGATATAGCATGATGTTCTAGTCAGACTTAATATGACTGACGGGTTTTTGCAAAATGGTCTTGAGAGAATTTTTTATGGCCTCTACTTTTCCATTTTCCTGGGGGTAATAAGGATAAGAATGACCATATCTAAGCCCCAACTTATTTTATAGTTATTGTTGTAGGTGAATCCCCTTGCGGACAAGTGGATTCCCTCTTGGTCTCTAGAATCCTAAGGCCAAGACAGAAAAGTGCTTAACATGGACACTGACTTCCTTTTATATCTAATCAAAGTAATAAATGAAAAAGAAGGAGAAAGATATGTACCTTATTAGTTATGTTTGTCCTTGCAAAGTCCTGGCTGAGCTTCGATCCTGAGCTCCCTGATAGGTCCTGTAAAACAAACAAAGGTACAAAAGACTTCCTACTCTACTGACATTAGCTCAAACATAGATCCAGCTACTGCAGACAAACTCATATGGAACAAGCACAAGTTTGAAAGAAACTAGCCAAGCATTGATTATTAATGAGAACAAGTAAAAGTACTTACAATCCTTTGAATGAAGGTGCAACAACTTCTTCCAGTTCTCCTTGTCCAACGCCTTTGCTTAAGTAATATCCACTGATTACTTTGATGAAATCTCACTCATGAGATCATAAGTTTCACATCTCCAATCTTTTCCATGTACCTTTCACCATGAGAAGGCCTCCTTATATAACCTTGGAGAGGTCCAACCACTTGAGATATCTTTGGGATAAGTTGAGGATTCCTCTCCTTCAGTTGAGGATATTCCCTAAGATCATGCCTTGACCATCTATTAGAATCCAAATACCTTTAGGAGTTGAGGGATTATTCCTTGATTTGCCTCAACAAACCCAAAATTTGCTAAAAAAAGGGTAGCGCTCCCCCAAAAGGGTGCACAGGGCGCTCAAACACTCCCCCAAAGAGGCTCAGGGAGCACCATCACTCCCTAACAGTGGGTAGGGGAGCGTTCCTCTCCAAAATTCATTTTTTAGTGGTTCTTTCAGTGCCAAAAGGTTTGTACTCCCTGTCAAGTGACTTCTCTTCCTCAAAACTAGTCTTTGGGGTGTCTTAAGTGTCTTTGTGATGTCATTATAGGAATGACGTGGGAAAGATGGTAGTATGATGTTTTTGACATTTGCAACACTTGTATTCAAGATGATACACTTGTAGACAAGATGCAACACTTATAACACATGTAATGATGACACTTGTGACACTATTGAAGTGATTAATTTTGAGGTGTAACAGTTATTCCATCATTTCATTCTAAAAGTGACAGCCATGATCAGTGACAATGTCAATCGACATACGAAACCGGATGATAATTTCATTGAATACAAAGAAGGTTGCAGTATTCCCATCGAATTTAACTATAGGCATGGCCTCAACCCACTTAGTAAAGTAGTCGATGACCACGATAATGTGATGATGCCCCCCAGCTGAAGTTGGTTTGCAATCAACGAAGTCCACCCCCCACTTGGTGAAGGGACTGATGGTAATGACTAAGTGAAGAGGGGTTGGATGCGAGTGAATTTTCTGAGTGAACACTTGGTAATGGAGACACTTCTTAACCACTTCAATAGAATCCTTAAAGATAGTAGGCCAAAAATAACCGGCTCAAATTTTTTTTTGGGTTGTCGCAAGCCCAGATAGATGACCACCACAAGCCCCACAGTGGCAATCGTTTAGGATAGAATCGAACTCTCTATGATTTAAACAACGATGTAAGATATTTAATATTCCTCGGTGATACAAAGTGTCACCGACGATAGTATATTTATTAGCTTCTTATCTTATATGTCGTTGGTCATCTCGTGGGAGATGCTGAGGGAAATTCAAGGTTTGAATATAGATAACAATGTCTCCATACCAAGGGTCAGACGACGAGACAAGAAAAATGTGTTCATCCACAAACAAGTCAACATTGATAACGTCCTCATCTAATCCTGGGAAATCATATATTAACTCCGTGAAGCGTAGGGATTTCTTGTATTTCACGGAAGGGAAATCGATATCAAACTCTTGTAAAATGACAATCCATTTATTATATTTTCCCCCTATGATACGCCTGGTAAGGGTGTATTGAAATGGATTGGCATCTGCTACCATAGTAGTCTTGCAGAGTAATATATAATGACACAAATGTTGGACTGTGTGAACAGAAACCAAAGCTATATTTTCAACATGAGTATAATTAAGTCCAGGACCGACTAACGTTCAACTAATATAGTAGACGACATGCTCATGGAGCTCATCGTTCTCCTGAACTATGACCATACCAATCATATCCTCAGCCACGATGATATAAAGAAAGTAATCTCTACTGTAGTCAGGAGGATTCAGCAAAGGTCTCAACACCAAAGATTTATTGAAAGCATAGAATGACTCTAGGGCTCACTCATACCAGATAAAATGGGTGTCCTTCTTCAAAAGACGCATGAAACCTTTAGTGATATTGGCATAATTCACTATAAACCGATGAAGAAAGTTAGCTTTCCTCTGTAAAACTTGAACTTGTCTAATCGTGTGCGGGGGAGGAAACCGAAGTATTTCCTCAACCTTTAGTGGATCTACCATGATCCCAGTCTCAAAAACTAGAAAACCCAAAAGATGACTAGAATTAACGCAAAAGATGCACTTGTGAGGTTTCAACCAGATTCTATATTAATGATATCTTTCAAAAACAATTCGAAGGTGAGTAGTGTGATTCGTTGTCTTATGAGAGTGAGAAACAAGATCATCAAGGTAAGTTTCGAATATGTTCTTGATATCATGAAAAGAGAAAGTCATGGCCTGTTGAAAGGTTTCTTCGACGTTTTTAAGGCCGAAAGGCATTTTCCGATATGTGAAAGTACCCCAAGGACAAATAAATTTCGTCTGGTGTTGATCCTTGGGTTTGATTTGAATTTGGTTATATCCTGAAAATCCATCCATAAAATAAAATACTTTTCTTCCTTCACACTCGTCGAGAATCTGATCGATGAAAGGTGTCGAGAAGTTGTCTTTAGGACAGGCCTTGTTCAGATCATGAAAATACATACATACACGGATGGTTCCTTGCTTCTTATCTACAGGAATGAGGTTGGATACCCATTCAGTTAAGGGAACTGGGTAGATGAAGCTAGCATTAAGTAGCTTCTTCACTTCTTCCTTAATGGAAGGGGCCTTTCGAGGGTTGACAACTCTAAGATGTTTTTGAACAGGTTTAGCATTTGTATAAGTTTTAATCTCATGTTCGACAATACGAGGGTCAATTCCTGACATATCTTCATATGACCAAGCAAATACATCTCAGAATTCCTTGAAGAGTTCGGTGTAGATCAAGATTTCTTCTAACGAGAAATCTGCACCGATATTCACATTTTCAACCTTGCCAGGGGTACAAGAGAGGTCGATCGTGATGGTAGGAGAAATACTCTCGATGTTTCCTTTGGCATAAATTTCATGCATATCAAGTGGAACTATGGCATGACCAACTATCTCACTCAAAGTAGATAGAAAATCATCATGGTCGATTCTTTCAAGATCTGGGAGGAAATAAGAGTGATGATGCATATCATCCCAAGGTTTGTCAAAAACATTCTTGGCTTCAATGATAGCTTCATCTAATCGAGGCAATCACATGAACAAGTCAAAGTCTAATCGAGGCAATCATGTGAACAAGACAACGAAGTGGCCCACACAAGCCTAAGAACGAGATCCTCCTCATCTGTAGTTGAGGGAACGAGATCGTGATCGATGGAAGAGTCAAGAACAGCTTGATACGCAATATCAATTCTCGATAGTGGCATTGCCATTCCAACATGAAAATGACCTTCACAAGACGAATTTGGGGAAGGCAGGGTCCACGGGTCACTAAAATAATAAGTTCATAAAGGAATGGACCTCCTTGTTGAGACGAGCCTACTAGACATGGAATAAACATGGTGACTCGGTGTCGTGAAGTCGAAAGCTACCATAAGGGAAGAATACATTCTCACACCGATATTCTCAGTTGTCGACTGAGAATTTGTGATCACAAGGATTGACAATCCAAGAGATGATTTAGGACTAAAGAATGGAAAGGATCGATCTTCATGATCTTCCATTCATGAGGAAAACAAAGAGTACAGAAGACGGATGACATGATGACGATCATAACATAAGTCCAATTGTGACCTAGTAACAGGTTATAATCAAGAGGCACATAAACTACCTCTACCTCCACCTCTACCATCTTCCCACCTAACTGGACCAGAAAATAGGGTGAAAGAATGACCGTCAAAAGTAGTCAACATGTTCGATGAATTCGAAATAGTTGGAGAACCAAGAGCTTTCCAACAAATTAGGTACATCACACAAGTGGCAGTGCCTTCATCAATAACCACACATTTGATGTTATACATTGAGAACTCCACATGTATTTGGAAAGCCACATGGTAAGGCAAGCCAAGCTTAACATCTGTGACGTCAAAATTGAAAACTTTTGAGCCATTGGGTTCTAGATCTCCTCAAGCAGAGAGTAAGGCATTCCTCTGCGAAGGACACCTCTGGAGTACCTCCAAAGTCGACATTGCACAAGGGGTTTGACCCAAGTCCTCAATAATAGAGTAGTTCTAGGCGGCTCTAGAATTTGGATTATGGGTAGAGCACTTGAGTACGCCTTTCAGAATACAAGGCAGTGGATCTATTTTTTCAATCGATAAAGTTGTCTTCGGAAGGGTAGGAGGATATTGTAGACTAGGAATAGCCTGTTTAGAGCTATAATCTCGAGATCAAGTGGCTACATTAAATTTTGCATCGACCATATTAATACATAAATGGTCACCATCTTACGACTGTTGGTTTTGACTCCCACCAGTCGCATTTCTGACATTTGAGGAGCTCGAGGATAGGTGTTTATTAGGTGGGAATGGATTCATCATCACGATGAGTGATTTAGATAATAGGCTTGCAACTTCTGCAAGATTGGGGCACAAATAGGTAAGGTGATCGTCGGTGCAAAGCTTACAGGGAAACTTCACCTTACGTCTTTCACGTTTGCCCTCTCCAGTATTATTACCCATCTTCTCATTATTATTTTTGTACTTGTGTTTATTACCATTTTTCCCACCCTTAGGATTATTACTTCCTTTCTTCTTATTCCCTCCTGGTTGTTGGTTATCATTCAGGTTTTCTGATGATTGCATAGAGTGTACATCTGCCGACTAAGTGGGGTTGGAAGACACAGACGAGGTTGGTCCTCTTGCAAACTGGCTTAAAGACAACTCTTTCAATTGGTTCGTCACCGAGTTTACAGACTTTACATTGGAGGCACCTACAATGCCATCGACATGAGGTCCAGGGATTTTCCTAGGTTCATAAGTTGACCAAGGTGCATCCAGAAGAAGGTGGTATAACATCCCAGACTGAGCATATATCAATTCTAACTGTTGGGCACTAAATATCACCACTTCCTCAGTGTTAACCCCAGAAGTAGCAAGGTCCTTCGATATAGGAGTGTGAAAAGACTTAAGAAACCATTCTAAAATAAAGGTCATGGGTATAGGGGTCTTAATAAACCTCTTCTGTCTATGCCAATCCTACATATGGTCTGATATATGAGTGGTGGTATCCTGGCATAAAGTTGACAAAAATTCTAGGCCATCATCATAATGAATGGATAACTAGAAGTGGTTAAGGAAGACCATCACCAATTGACTAAAAGTACCATATGCCCCCTTAGGTAGCTCAATATACCATTTCACAACAACTCTGATGAGGGTGTGTTGAAATAATATAAAACGAATATAATTGTCATTAAGGGAGTTCGATGAGCACCAAAGGTGAAAGGTAGTGACGTGATCACCAAGATCCTCTCCATTCTTACCTTCAAAATTTGGGATGTCTAAAGGAAGCTTGGTGGGGACGGGGGGGCATGTAGGATTATGACTCACAGGGTCATTCATTAACTTAGACAATTTTGGAAAATTAAGTGTAGCCAAAAAAGGGAGATGGGGTTGCGACATTTGACCCCAAGCTCCTGGGAAAGATTGTGCTTGCAGAACTGCAGGCCATCTAGGGTTCTGGTAAACACTATGACCCTGTCCAACATTTTAAGGCCCTCCTCCAGGTTGATTCATAAAAGGTTGGTTGGGCATCATTCCAGCTGGAATGTTCTATTGGGGGTTATATAAATTGTCCCCAGCTAGATTAGATCTAGGTTGGGGGTTTCCCAAAGCGTGAAACTGACCTCCTCCAGGTGGGAACCCAGACGATAGAGGCAGATTCATCATGCCAAATGTATTGGTTGGAATATGCACCAAGGAGGTACAGTTGTAGGATGGAACTTGAGCCTAAGCTTGTCCTCCAGATTGATTATTCCACCCATAAGTAGGAGAATTGAACCCAGGGTTAAAAGAAGGAATGCCTCCCATATTAGGATTCATTTGAGAAATTTGAGATCCACCAAATGAAAAGGAGTGTAGGGAGGTGTACTTCCCATAAGCCTAATGATAGCATTATGGTCAACAGCTGGGATGGAGTTCGAAAACTGTGAAGTGAAGTTGGGCATACCATAAGAAAAGGGACTAGAAGACATAGGTATGGACTAAACATTGTAGCCCGGTGAGTAGCCAAGATACCCAAAGGGGTTCGAGATGGTAGCTTGAGCATTTACTATAGGTTGGTCCATATTAATGATAGGTACCTCTAGCACTACAACCATAGAGGTTGTAGGAGTCGAAGGGGTTCCATTAACTATAGTAGGTATGGCAGTTGAAGGGATCCTAGTGTTTTGAAGACTATGTTTAGTACTCATCCTTGTATAATCACAAGTCTGGACGGTGGATGTGTGTGTAGCACGTATAATAACTCTAAGACTTTTAGAAGGCAGGGACTCAAAATATGGTGGTAAATGTAACAAGCGATGGGACCAGTGGGGAGGCTGGTCCAACTCCACGATGACTTAAGACTCTAAAGATACAAATATATCCTAAGGCCAACTAGTAATAAAAGAGAACACCAAAATTCAAATGACAAATATACATACAAATAGGGTAAAGTGGTTGAGTGGCCTCCCTCCCTAAAGAATTTATGTCTCGCCCAAGAGGGGCCTGAGACTCCCTGCTAAAGATTAGAGTTAACTGAGTCAGTTATAAGGGCCCTCGTGGGCTTAAAAACCAGTCTGCAGATCCCCTCGAAGAGGTAATCCTTTATAAAGGTTGTATGTTGTACATCCCTTATCTTACCAAGGGTACCTACAGAATAACCCCTACAAGTAACCTATGAGACACCTAAGTCAAGCAACTAATAAACCACTATATAACTAATGCAAAGGTGAGCAGTTGTAAGTTAGTTCCACCATATGGGTAGGTTATCAAAGCCTGAAACTTTGAAAGAATCGCCTCTCATGGAGGTAAAGGCACTAACAATATCCCTAGATACGAATAGATCCCCAAAAATATCTCTAACACTAGGAAGGTATCGAGGGGATATCCCTTCAATAAACTTCACACAACCTCGGGATTAACTCCAGTGTGAGTGGAGCCTCCTGATCTTACCAATTATACAATAGATTTCTCCACTCCCTGACTCAGAAACATATGTTGATTTAATTTCCTTGGAGAAGTTTACTCACAAAATCCTATTCCAAGGCACTAAATCCTAGGCTAGTTTGTGCACCCTAGAAAATAAAATCGTGACTACTTAATTTTAAATTATAGCGTTGATTTTAATGGTCGGGATTACTTAAAAAGGTATGGTGGAGAAACTCATGGTGTTATGACGCTACAAGGAAAGTAAATATGAAAATAATGCAAAGTCCTAAATTTAACTTTCAATGACTGATATGCTTCTAAAAACCAATGCAATTTCCAAATTCAACTCTGTAATTCAGAAGTAAAAATGCAATCTTTCACTATATGCACTAAGATAATGATAAAGACTCAAAAGACAAAAATGACAAGAAATGCAAAATGCCTATTTTTTTTGTACTTTCAATATAAAAAAACTGAAAATGCATGGACTAAAAAGTAACTTGATATATAACCCTACTTTGTATAAAATGAGACAACTCAAGCAGGATACCAAGAAACAAAACACTCGACCTAGTGTACAAGGACAATAGAAAATGAAAAGACAATGAGAAAGACTTCGCCCATAAATTCAACCAAAAGAGGGTTTCATGTCATCCCACAAGCACTCAATAGGGACTACATAGACCTAAGCAGACTCAACAAACATCAAATCCCACCCAGTAACCACCAAACCCAACAAACAAGCAAAAAACATTGATGTACGCGACTGTTCAGGAAAACATAGCATATATACACATCTTGCAGTGAGACAACCTGCGTATGTACGTGACTCTCAAGGAAAAAGGTGCATATATGCTTCAAAACAAGGCCAGGCAAGGGATAAAGGATGAGAACTCAGACCCAGAGGTACCAAAATCTATCAAACAATGATACGAAAAGAACCACAATAGAAACGAGAGAAATATAAGGAGAAAATTACTTCAAACCCTAATAAAGAAGATTCAGTCCCCAGTATGGTTGCCAATTCTATTACGATGAAAATCTCTCTATGTCTAGGGTGAACCACAATAGATGGAAATGACTGCAGAAATCAAATCTATCGCAACAACATGCTATATAAACTAATATGCAAGTGAGATAAGAAAGAGGCCTACCTCGTCCATATGTTCGATGATGTCCATTGTTGAGCTCTTTGACCCAAATCTATATACCTGCAATAAGTTCTCAACAAACAAGCAAAGCAATACTATGGTTATAATATTAAAGGTTAGCACATTAGATAGCATAATACATCAATATACATAACAAATATGCCCATGGACGATAACTTATATATTCGCAAAATATTAATTGGATAGGGAAAGAGTATTTATATTAATAAATGATCAACATAAGTGAAAATATTACAAAAATTTGTGTCGACACGGTTCAGAACCGAGAAACTAAGTTCCTTCTAGCTGGTCCTCCACCACTTCAATCCTCCACCAAAGGCAAGCTCATAGAAAGGAGACAATAAGGTTCTCCATCAATAAGGGAAGAGCTTGGGGGTTGAACACCGTGTTCATACGTAAAGGACAAAGGGATGCAGACTCAATATGAAGTAAATAATTTCTCCAGAGTAACTTTTCTCTCAAAGTTGAATTATTTCTCCTTTTTCCATAGCTCGGAATTGGGCCATTTATAGCCTTGAAAATGGAACTAAAGGGGCAAGTCAAAATGTTTCCAGTATATTCAAGGCGAAGGATTAGATTTCTCCTCTTGTAACATGGAAACCCGACATTTAATTTTCATTTTCTGGCACAAATATCGATGTACGCAGGCTATAGTGGAGCAACCTGCATATACACTTGTTGTATAGTGTGAAAGATGCGTACAAGAGAAAAAATTTGTATTTTTGTCTCTGGATTTTATCAACAGGGAAGAGAAGTCTGCATAGGGAAATTGAATAAGGCCCTCTGTGCAAGATTGTTTAGGGTGAGGAAAATCTTACTATAAGAGCTGGTAAAATGGATACACCAATGGTGGAAGCCCAAAGGACATTATGATCTCTAGTTAAGATCCAAAGGATTCTTCACAATAACACTGCATAATCTGGAGGATATAAATCACATCTTTGATGGAGGCCCTTATTTCTTCAACTCTACTGGACTCTTCTTGCGATTCTGGATGGATAATTTTATCCCTAAAACAGAGAACTTTGCGCATGCCCCAATATGGATAAGACTTTATTCCCTACCCTAGGATTTCTTGCTGGAAGAGGTACTGGTGGGAATCAGAAATAACATTGGAGTAAATGTTAAATCCTCAGAGGCAACAAAGCAACGAGGATGCACCTCCAATGCATGCATATGCATCTACGTGAATATTTTGAAGCCGTTACCAGGATCCAATTCTCTAGAATATCATGATGAGGACTGGATACAAACCATTGACTATGAACACATACCATTCATATGCAAGAAATGCCATGAGCATGGGCACCTCATCAGATATTTCCCCCTAAACACTATAAGCAAGGATGAAACCCAGAAACAAGAAAAAATAAAGACGGCTTCATCCCCATAGTAGGAAGACACAGACAAGAGGGAAGGAGAACGAAAGCCATAGATAATAAGGAATCACCTTTCAGCAACTCATTCGAGGCCCTCCAACATCATCCAGAGAACATGGATGACCCATAGGTCCCTCCTACAAAGAATACGCAGCAAAACCAAGAGAAAGGGAAAGCAGTGGACACCCCAGGTATTGAGCAAACCATTTCTCGACCAAACTCCAATACCTCAGTAGTAGAACCCTCATAAATAGAGGATGGTGATGCAAAAATGGATCTTGATGAGTAGGACCTAGCTGGAGTAGATCTAGAACATCTGGAATAAGCTTAACGACACTAGAAATTATATACCATCCCTCTAGACCATCTAAGGAAACTCCATAAAGTCTTCCTCAACTCCACAGTCATATCCACCACCAGATCCAGTTTGGGTCTAGGAATAGAGGGGAATATACCGAAAGATCAATGCAAAACTGAAAAAGATGAAAAGAAGAGGGGAAGGAAATCCACCCAGAAGCTCATATAGGAGATTGGACACTTCATGGTTAACTCAAGTCGGATCAATCTCATTTTCAACAACTTTTCACCTATCCTCTCCCATTCCTCATCATGAAGATCATCTCTTGGAATATAAGGGGACTCAATGAGTGTAGAAAGCAAAGGTTGTTGGATTATTGAGAGCGGGGGTGAATCGATAATAGCATAATTATAATCCTTTTTCTCCAAATAATCCAAGTGTTATATCAATGTAGAATTATTATCCAATAATGAGCAATAAGAAATGAACAATCACACACATACACAGTACACCA
>ML783986.1:168360-180504 GCA_009831015.1 Picea engelmannii
TTCTTGAATCCATCTCATTTTCAACCATTTCCTTGTAGATCTTGAAGTTTTCAAAAGCTTCTGACTTGTTCTTGAGAAATAAAACTGCAGTCATTCTTGTATAATCATCAACTAATAACATAAAGTATCTCTCACCTTTTAAGCCCTTTGTTGTAGTTGGTCCAACTAGATCAGTATGAACAATTTCCAGTGGTCTTGTTGTTGAATATTACTTTGATTTGAAACTGGTCTTTGTTTACTTTCCTTGTTGACAATGCTTGCATAAAGTGTTGGATGGTTTCATGATCTGGGGCATTTCTTTGTTTCCTTCTCTTTTGCTGACTTTGAAAAGGTTATCAAAATGCATGTGACCCATTCTTTTGTGCCATAGCCAACTTCCATCTTCCTTTCCTAGACAACACTTTTCATTTCCAATTTCACTTAACACATATATGTTGTTTGAAGTTCTTGCAGCTGTACCGACCAATTTCCCTGAACCTTCTCTTCTTATCTCACACTTTTGTGAATAAAAAGTAACTTTATGACCTTGGTCACACATTTGACTCACACTTAGAAGATTATGTTTCATATCTTCTACCAGTAGAACATTTTGTGCCTTTTTATTCTTATTCCCAATTCGGATTGTGCCTTCTCCAATGATTTTGGCTAAATTATCATTTCCGAAGGAGACTGATTCATTTCTTTCCTTTCACAATGTAAGAAATTTGTCTCTATCACATTTCATGTGTTTTGAACACCCACCGTCAACATACCAACCGTGTTTCTTCTGCTTAGCTTGTAGAGAGACTATGCATTCTTCATTTCTATACTGATATTGCTTTCTTGTCCGTGTTGTTTTCTGAGGTTCCTGTCTATGATTGTTGTTATTTTGTTGAGGTTCTTTAGTAGGGACTGTCATTCTACAATTTTTGTCCATGTGTCCAAAATTGATACGTTTGTAACATTCCACTTCAGTGCTCAAAGACTCAAACATGTTGTAACTTATTCTTTGTGTTTCACTAGGTATTCTTCAGTAACCCCTTTTTGTATGACTCTCAAAGTTGTTATTTTTCATGTTGTTATCTCTGCAATTCACATCTTTATGTCCAAAATTTGTACATGCATAACATAAACTAAAAAATATAGTTTGATACCTGGGAGTTGAATATATTCTAAAAGAGAGTGCTCTTATGAATCCTTCTTCTTATTGAGGCCTATCTGTCTATTGTTGATTCTGAAATCTAAATCTTCTCAGTGAAGGAGTGTCCCTGTAATCTTGCTTGTACATCTTCATATCCCCTTTGATTGTTTCTGCATAGATTTTTGGATTTGTTTCTTGCTCTATTGTTTTGGAGCTTGATCCCTTTTCTGTCTAATTGTATCCAACTCCAGACTTGTGAAGATGAGATTTTTTACTGCTGAGAATGTCATCTAGAAATTTTGAGATATTCTACATATTTTTCTTTTGAATATCCTTTATTAGTGTGACAATCTCTGCTTCCAAGTTTTAAATGATCTTATCCTTTTTTTCTAGTTTTTATTTGAGTGCTTCTTCAATTATTTTATATTTTTCTATTTGAACCTTCAATCTCGTGATCATTTGTTCTATTTATCGAGTGTCCTTTTTCTTGTCCAGTTCTTCTTGTAGTTTCTTGTTTTTCTTCTTTTCTCTTCTGTTAACTTCTATGGCACACATTAATTCTTCTCGGTAGTCAATTTATGCCTCTTCAATTTCGTCTTCGACTTCTTCATATCCTTCTTCGGCTTCTTCATATTCTTCTTCATAGTCTTCTTTGTTAGAATCTTTTATACCATGAATAGAAATCATCTTGTCTCATTGTCATTGATTTCATCTTCATATGATGATGAGATTTCTTCTTTGATGCATGTTTTTCTTGAAATCTTTCTTTGTAGTTATTTTTCCTTTATATGTGTGTTTTCCTTTTGAGTAACCTTCATCATTTCTCTTTTTCTTATGAGGACATTTTTTAGAAAAATGACCAATACCATCACAATTAAAAAAAATGAAAGGAAGCTTACCTCTATACCTACCATTGGTTTCGTTGTTGTTGCTATATTCTTCTTGTTCCTTTTTATTTTTCTTTGTTCTTTTGGATGCTTTGAAGGCTGCTTCTTTTACATCTGGATTTTCTTGTTCAGCTCTCATTTCATATGTTGTGAAGATTCCATGCAGTTCGTCCATGCTTATTGAGTTCATATCTGATATTTCTTCTAGTTTTGATATCTTAGGGTTGAATCTCATAGGAAGAGATCTTAGTACCTTTTGAACAATTACAGATTCTTTGATTTCTTCTCCCAATCCTATGATTGCATTCACTGTTTCGTAAACTCTTAAGAAGTAGGCTGCAATATTCTCATCTTCCTTCATGTTTAGTTGTTTGAACTGACCTCTTTAAGTTTGAAGTTGTGTTGCTTTGACTTGTGTATCTCCTTCATAAATATTTCGAAGCTTGTCCCAAATCTCTTTGGAAGATTTACAATGTGCAACTTTTGTGAATATTGTTTCACTGAGACCATTAAAAAGTGAATTTGTAGCTTTGGAATTATTCTGGACAAGTTTCATTGCTTTTTCATTTGTTGGTGGAACTGCTGGTACTATGTATCCATCTACAATTTATTGCCAAATTTCAAACCCCTGTGCTTGTATATATGTCTTCATCCTTATGCTCCAAAAATCATTCTTTTGTCCATCAAAGTGTGGTATTCCATTTTTATATGAGTTGGTACTCTCCATTATCTACCTTTCAGTGGTTAGACTGATTTCTGAAGGAACCTTCTCTAATACCAATTGTTGGATTACTGAGAGGGGGGGGTGAATCAGTAATAGCGTAATTATAATCTTTTTTTTCCAAATAATCCAAGTGTTATATCAATGTAGAATTATTATCCAATAATGAAGAATAAGAAATGAACAATCACATACATACACAGTACACCAGTGTTTTACGTGGAAACCCAAATCGAGAGAAAACCACGGAATGTTTTATCTTATATGTCTTGAAGAATTACATTCATTGGAAGCACCAACTTACTTTGTATTTTAGCTGCAAATGGAAGGAGGCTCCAACCCCCTAGTTTCTCAGGCTACAACCTGAGGGAAGATCCAACTCCCCAATTCTATGGCTACAACTAGAAGGAGGCTACAACCCCTTATGTTCTCCGTCTACAACTGGAAGGTGGCTACAACCACCTGTCCTTACCCCGTCCAACTGCCCTGAAGTAGAAGTATAATGATGGAACCACTGTCACACTATCACTATGAGATATACCACTATAAACATGTACCAATAAACTTGAACCATGCATCAACCTGTACCTCAACCTGTAATCAACCTGTACCATAAACAAGTGCATCAACCATGCACCAACATGTACCAAACAATATGTAATCAACCTGTACCATAAACAAGTGCAACCAACCATGTACCAAGTATGTACCAATAATGTGTCAAGTAATCATCAACTATGACTCAACAATATGTACCTACATCATCATCTATACACCTCATGTATAAGCCAACTCATCAACTACTTGTCTGAACCATGTACCCAACTTGTACCTCAACCAAAATCCCTCATCAATTTCATCATACAAATATGATTTGTAACTCTGTAATAGACCTGGTGTATATGATCACATACCTACAAACATTCCTTAACTTTAACAACAAGAGACTATCATTTTCATCAAACGTTTCTTTAGTCTCACAAGACTAGTTTTGGATTAGTCAAGAACCCTAAGTTGACATAATCATAACTTTGTACCTGTAATGAATAAAGATTTGAAACTGATGCAAAATGTTCTTCAATGTTTTTTATGCAATTCCTCCATTTTTCACTACTTGGAACCTCTAAGAAAAGGCGTTATGGAAAAAATGGCACACCTTGCTGAATTCTGGCTTATTCTGGAGAGCCGCCTTGTAGAGCATGCCCCACACAGAATATTTGTTGAATTTATATGAAACTTTTACAAAAAATACTAAAGACATTACTATAACCATCAAATTTGGCCTTACTAAATTTGGAACTTTTATGAATAAGTTATGACATTTTTACTTGAAACACTTGTTTTTGACTAGTCTCGGGACTAGCCACAAACCCTATTTTCCACGGAGTGTAAATCCAAAAATAAAACGACCCACAAGATTATTTTTTTACCATGGATACATGGATATTTTTCCTCAATGGAATAGCAATTTCAAGGTCTGAATAATTCTAGAAAAAAAATTATCGCAAAAATGGTGAGATGACCTGGAAAAAAAAACATACCTTAGAAAGCATCATCAAAAGAATTTATATTTCCTTGAATTATGGCCTTCTTTTCTTCACTTTCCTCAGAAATTAGGCTTATATATCCTTTGGTTACCTAGAATACCTATAGTTATTCAATATTCACAAGTGTTTCTTAAATGAGAGAACCTTGCCTCTTATTTATACTCTCCAAGTAGCTTCCTTAAAAACATCTTCTAGGTCACTTTGCACACTTTCCTTATTTTAGGGTTAACCCACTTCTAATTTCTCCATTAAATTTATTATTGAATTAATTTATTTTGTATTCACTTTGAATTATAGTACAATCATCACTTCACTTTATTATTTACCTTTTAAAATAACTTAAACCACTTTGACTACTTTGACCTTTTGGGGCTTCTAGATGACATATGAGGGTCCTCCAACTTCGTAAGGCCATAACTCTCAAACCGTGAGGTGTTATGTGACATTCCACATACCACCAGAAATGTAATGACATGTAATATCCATATAGAATAGTATTACCTGAAAACATATCAAAACTCATACCATTATCCATCAAACAAACTTGGGTCCATTACCCAAACCTGGGTTCTCCAACTTCTCATGGCCATAACTCTCTAACTGTGAGGAGTTATGTGACGTTACACATATAATCATGGGTTATCTAACCATACTTCTAGGATAACTCAATGTGCAAAGAATCTTCCTGTGAGGGATTTCACCATAAGGGGACCAGTTTGGAGTTCATCCATTTCTACTTATTATCAACCTTGACAAGACAATAACGAGTCATGTTTACATCAAACAATCTTGGGTCCATTACCCAACCTTTGTGCTTTGGGGATTTCTTCAAGGGTTGACATCAATGACAACCAACCTTAATCAACAAAGGCTACTATGGGAAATTATCATAGCGGAACAACCAGACATCATGTTGCTTCAAGAAACAAAATGTGCAACGGAGGAAATGGATAGAGTTCTCTCTTGTTGTTGGAAGCAAGGAAAGGGTATCTACACCGATGATATGGGCTCCACAGGAGGCCTGGAAATTCTTTGGAACCCAAGTACAGTGACCATGGACAATTTATTCACAACCAACTAGTCCATCTCAGCGACCTATCGACTCATCGGCTCCAACAAGCCTAGCTACCTGAAAAATGTATATGGACCAGCCACACCAAGGGACAAGAAAGCCTTCATAAGGAACTTGGAGGGAATTTCCACCCTCACATCCAGAAGAATATTGATCTTGGGAGGGGATTTTATATGATATGCAATCTGAATGAGAAAATAGGTGAAACCCGTCAAATCGAGGCAGAGTCCAGGCACTTTCATGGCCTAATTGATAAGTTAGGCCTCATTAAAATAGAAACACCAAATGGACTCTTTACCTAGACGAATTGAAGATCAGTATCCCATCAAGTAGCTTGTCGGTTGGATCTCTTCATCCTATCTTATTCCCTCATAATGGATGGCACAACCTTGGAAGCTTGCATCCTTGATGTCCATAGATCTGATCACTGGCCCATTCAACCGTGGATAGACATTCCATCCTCTCCAGGACACAAACCCTTTATATTTGAACGGTTTTGGTTCAACACCTGGATTTTCAACAAAATTCCCAAACATGATGGATGGAGGAGTCCATTCGGCATGGCTCCATGATGTACAGATTCTAGAAAAAACTCAAAAATTTCAATCATCGGCTCAAATCTTGGAATACAAAAACCTTCAATAATATATTTGAATCACAACAACATCTAAAGGAACAAATTAGCATTCTACAAAAGAAAATCCGAGATCTGGGCATCTCTGAGGAACTCGGGACACAGGAATTAAAAATAAGCCAAAAGTTGGAGGAAAGAAAATCCCAAGAGGAGATCTTATGGAGGCAAAAGTCTTGCATCCAATGGCCATAGGAGGGTGAAAGAAAAAACAAATTCTTCCACAGGTGTACCCTTCAATGAAGACATGGAAATCACATTGTGCAGCTGATCACAAATGGACAAGCAAACCCTCCACTCTCATGAGGACCTGGAATCAGAGTTAGTCACCTACTACCAAGATCTCTTAACAGAACCCTCGGGGCACAGATCTCAAGCCATCACCTAAATCACACGGCACATACTCTCCACAATCACAGCTGAGCAGAATGAAACTTTTCTAAGGTTTATTACGACCGAAAAAGTGGATCAGGCACTCCATGAAACTCCAATAGGAAAATCTCCTGGGTCGAACAGTTTCACTAATGACTTTTTTCATCACTATTGGCAAATGGTAGGGGATGAGGTTTGGGAAATTATTGAAGATTCCAGAGCTTTTGGTCAAGTCCTTCTGGCCCTCAATGCCACCTTCCTCACCCTTATTCCCAAAGAAGAGAAAGTAAGCCACCCAAAACAGTTCTGACCTATCACTCTCTGAAATGTCATCTACAAAGTATTAACAAAGGTGATAGCCCGACGCCTCAAAATTATCCTTCCCTTCATCATTTCGCCAGAACAATCAGGTTACATGGAAGGAAGACAAATATTGGATAGTGTTATACTGGCACATGAATTTATCCATTATCTATAGAAGACTTATACTTCAGGTATGTTGCTGAAAATAGATATTTCCAAAGATTTTGACAAGTTAAGTTGGTGTTATATGTGCTCTGTTATCTTAGCCTTTGGTTTTGACTCTTCCTGGGTTAACTGGATACTAAATCTCACCTCCTCTACTTTCTTTTCTATCCTCATCAATGGAGTCTTGCAATGTCCCTTTCCAAATAGGATCTCCAGAGAGGAGGCTTAACGGTCTAAACCGCCCCGTTAGACTATAGCTAGGGCCAAAGAGGGGTAAACAAGGTTACTAGATGTCACTCCAATCACATGTGTTATATTTGGAAAGTGACATTGAACTAAAAAGGGGTTAAAAGAACTTTTAAGTCATTATGAGCTAAAAATAGAAATCAACAGTGAATTAGGGTTTGCGCAGTGATTTAGGGTTTTGGAAGTCAACAGTGAATTAGGGTTTCAGCATGATTTAGGGTTTTGGAAAGCTATAAAGGAATTGTCAACGACCTAATTCATCATTATGCAGATTATGACTTGTCATTGAGGAGAAGAGGCACATCTTAGGAGAGATAGTTTAGTGTATTCCAGGAGGAAGACACCAGTTGGCTAATTTCGGTGTTGAAAGACACACCCTAGTCACCAGGAAGATCATCCAGGTCTTCCATCATTCTTCATTGATTCCGCAGTGCTCCCATATTCTAGGTATTATCTTTTTGTTTCTTATTTGTATTATGGATAAGATCCTTTTGTATTTTGATCTAGCCGAGTGTTGTTATTTTATTCAGCCACAGTTGCTTATTTGTATTCCGGCTAAGATTCTTTGTCTATTGATCTAGTTGAGTATTGTCAGTTTATTCAACCGCATTTGGCCATTTTGTAATCCACAAAGATATCATAATACAAAATTTGCAGTCCTTTGTCGCATTTATTATTTGTATGATCATTTATATGCTGTAAACCTTTGATCCTACACATACATTAACAATGTTTCCTAGACTAGCCAAGTCAGGAACATTACATTTGTATTAGAGATTTAGTCCTGCCAACCTATGACTAAAGACAATGAGTGCAATAGAAGACCCAGAGGGCTGTGAACACGTAGGCGACAAATATGTCACTTACAATAGGCATCAGGAAAGAAGGCATAGGCCTGATTTTCCCCCTTTTCCTCCTAGCTCAAAGGAAGAGGAAGAGGCACACAAAGAAGCAGAGAGAAGGGAAGATCGTGAGGCTGAGAGCAAGGCTGAGAGGATGCTGGGAGACAGATATGAGAGACCATAGGGTGGTGGCAAGGCCCCCGTATATCCAGAGGCATCTTTCATGCAGGTTATCAACAATATGTTAGCTAGTCAATGAACCATGTCTCAGTCCTTGGCACGGGTGATTGATAGATTGGCTAGAGTGGGCACCCTAGATACATAAGTCCTGCATGCAACACAGTGGAACTCAGGAGCAGGCAGTAGACCCTAGTCACCCTCTCACACATACACCTTTGCGAGTAGGATTCCTAGACCCTTGTTTCCCAGTTTTTAGAGGGCACCCCCGGTAGCAGCACCTCCACCGATATCACAGAGGCCACCCACTCATGTCGACGACATTACATAGTATAGGAGGGAGTACACAACATTGGGTCATGACTTCCATTAGGAAATGACCTTAGTAGAGTACTATAGACTCAGACTCAAGAACCTCCCCAGAGAGTCACAGAGGGGAGGACCACAACAACAATAGGGGAATAACCTCGATTTCATCCGAAAAGTTGGGAAACTCACCATCCCTTCTTTCGACGGATTGTCCAAATACACCGCCAGAGCTTGGGTACAGAAACTAGACACGTATTACAAGCTCAACCAGATGACCGAGACAGAGGCCATCAGTTTCGCGACCTTAAACTTGGAGGATGAGGCACACGAGTGGTGGTATCATGGACTGGTGACATTGGTTCACAGTCGCATCACCTCCTATAGGTATTTTATAGATAATCTCATGGACAGGTTTGACAGGAAGGATCCTGAGATACACTTCAAAGATCTAGCCCAGTTGAGACAAACTGGCATAGTAGAGGCGTTCATCACAGAGTTTCAGAAAATAGTTGTGGCAGTGATAGATATATCAGAGCCTGGGATGATCATGCTATTCATAGAAGGACTCACAGATCCTTTGAGAGGATGGGTGAAGGCATACATGCCTCCCACTTTGCAAGATGCCATCCTTCGCACTCGATATCTGGCAGACTTTGTGCCAAAGACTAAAACTTTCTCCAAACCATTTTTTCCCCAGAGGGATCGAGACAAGAATCCATTCCAGAGAGAATGTAAGGGCAAGGAGAAGTTGGATGATGAGACTAGGCGAGAGCTTATGAGGAAGAATCTTTTCTTTAGCTGCAGAGATCCTTGGGTCCCAGGCCACATGTGCATGGGCAAGGGAGAGATTCATTATATTGAGGTAGCAATAGATAGCATGGATAGTGAGGAGGAGTAGGATAGTGGATCCACTAGATCAAAGGAGGAGTCAACACTAGTAGAGGAGCAACCTCCCCATAGAGCACCGACATCGGTAGGATCCCATCCTCCAGTAGTCCCACAACTGCCAAAATAGGCTAACAGGAGGAAACCAGCAAAGGGAGGTGTCATAGTGACCCTTTTTGGCATTCCCAGGTATGATACCCTCTGTATCAGGGGGATTATTCAGGGGCAATGGGAAATCACCCTGATATATGGGGGGGCCACCCACAACTTCATCAACGCTTCACTAGTATTGAGACGGGCACTTCAGATAGAGGATTTTGAGGGGTTTGATGTTGCGGTAGTAGATGGTCACACAGTGGAGTGTCTAGACAGAGTTCCAAACTTAGAGATGAAGTTAGGAAACTACACAGTGAGAGACACATTTTATGTGTTTGACCTATCGGACACAGATGTGATGTTAGGAGTTTAGTGGATGATTACCTTGGGAAAAATCACTACCAACTACCAAACCTTGGAAATGGGATTCAGAGATCAGGATGGGAAGAAGGTTGTTCTAAGAGGTATGTCAATAGGAGCACCTAGGACAGTTTCAACCAAGAGGATGGAGAGGATATTTAGACATGGGGAGGCATCATATGCCGCATAATGCTTGATCACTACTCAGAAGGATTCGAAAGGTTGACAACAATACCATATAGAGATCAAGAATTTATTGGGACGACGTCACTAGGTCTTTGAGGCAATTCCACCAAGGAGACCACTTGATAGGGGGTTTGAGCACACCATTGAGTTGGAGTAGGGGGCCAAACCTATGATCACCCCCCACTATCGTCATCCTAGGAGGTTCAAGGATGATATAGAGAAGGCAATCGAGGAATTTCTAGCGATGGGACACATCAGATCGAGAAACAACCCATTTTCTTCTTCAATTATCTTAGTTCTGAAGAAGGATGGCACCATGAGGATGTGCATTGATTACTGAGCCTTGAACAATAAAACCATCAAGAACCGGTACCCTATCCCACTCATTGACGAGTTGATGGATGAACTGCATGGGGCAGTTTTCTTCTCAAAAATTGATCTATGCTCTGGATATCATCAGATCAACATCTCAGAGTAGGACATAGAGACGATGACATTTCGATGTCATTTTGGACACTTCGAGTTCCTAGTTATGCCATTTGGGCTAACCACTACATTCCAATATTACATGAACCATATATTCAGGGATCAGTTAAGGAAATTAGTATTGGTTTTCTTCGACGACATATTGATCTATAGCTAGTCATGGAAAGAGCATATGAGGCACCTGGATGAGGTATTGAGCATCATGGAGGCACAATCATTATATGCCAAAGAGTCCAAGTGCGAGTTTGGTATGACAAAGCTTCTTTACTTAGGCTAAATCATCAGTGCATAGTGGGTACAAGTGCACCAAGAGAAGATCAGGGCCATTCTAGATTGGTCGACACCCAAGAATGTGATAGAATTGAGGAGCTTCTTCAAGCTGTGTAGCTATTATAGGCAGTCCATCCGGGGTTTTTCTCAGCTTGGAGCACCACTGATAGATATTACCAAGCATGGGGGCTTCATATGGACCGAGAAATCATAGGAATCCTTTAATCACATGAAGGAAGTCATGGGAACTTGTCTAGGGTTGGCACTACCAGACTTCACCTTGCCATTTGTACTAGAGTTTGACGCACTCGACAAAGGGATCGGTGCATTTTTGATGTAGGGAGGACAACCCATTATATTCGAGAGATGGAATCTTAGTCAACCTGAGAGGTTGTACTCCATTTATGAAAAGGAAATGTTGGCAATCATGCATGCCTTGACCAAGTTCAGACAATATTTGGTGGGCAACAAATTCGTGGTCAAGACTGATCACAATAGTTTGAAGTATTTCCTTGAGCAGAAGGACCTCAGTGAGCACCAACAGAAATGGGTGACGAAGGTACAAGCATTCAAATTTTACATAGAGTATGTCAAGGGGAAGAATAACATTGTGGCTGATGCACTATCGAGGAGACCTGCAACATGTTCTTTGATGTAGATTTCAGCAGATTGGAAATCCCACTTGTTAGTGGAATATTCCAAGAACAAGTTCGCTTGTGAGGTGATGGATGGGCAGATACATGATGACCAGTATAGGGTCATTGATGATGTCATATTTTACAAGGATAAAGTCTACTTGGTGCCAGATTCATGGCTTAAGAAGAAGATCCTCACCGCAGTTCATGATTCACCTCTAGCAGGCCATCATGGTTTTTTCAAAACCTACAGACAGATTAGAGAGAGGTTCTCATGGAAGGGCCTCAAACAAGACATTATGAGACACGTCATTGAGTGTGTGACTTTCAAGCAGAAAACGTCATAGCATGCTCTTTTAGTAGGGCTACTTCAGCCACTCCCCATTCCAGAGCAGAAATGGGAGAGTATATCTATGGACTTCATCACAGGTCTACCCAAGGTCCAAGGTAAGGACTGTATCTATGTAGTGGTTGACAGATTGACCAAGTTTGCTCACTTCTATGCCATACCGACAGATTAGAATGCAGTTCAGGTAGCCAAGCTTTTCTTCAAGGAGGTCTTCAGACTTCATGGGTTTCTAAAGAACATCGTCAGTGACAGGGACAGTCGGTTCATAGGGACATTTTGGAGAGAGTTGTTTTGGTTGGTGGGGACAGAGTTGACACCTAGCACCAGCTATCACCCTCAGATAGATGGGAAAACCAATATTGTCAACAAGTGGGTTGAAGGGTATTTCAGGAACTATGTAGGAGGACAACAGAGAATGTGGGTAAAGTGGTTACATTTAGGAGAACATTGATACAACACCACCTTCCACATGTCCATTGGTATGA
>ML783986.1:180554-202249 GCA_009831015.1 Picea engelmannii
TTCTTGAATCCATCTCATTTTCAACCATTTCCTTGTAGATCTTGAAGTTTTCAAAAGCTTCTGACTTGTTCTTGAGAAATAAAACTGCAGTCATTCTTGTATAATCATCAACTAATAACATAAAGTATCTCTCACCTTTTAAGCCCTTTGTTGTAGTTGGTCCAACTAGATCAGTATGAACAATTTCCAGTGGTCTTGTTGTTGAATATTACTTTGATTTGAAACTGGTCTTTGTTTACTTTCCTTGTTGACAATGCTTGCATAAAGTGTTGGATGGTTTCATGATCTGGGGCATTTCTTTGTTTCCTTCTCTTTTGCTGACTTTGAAAAGGTTATCAAAATGCATGTGACCCATTCTTTTGTGCCATAGCCAACTTCCATCTTCCTTTCCTAGACAACACTTTTCATTTCCAATTTCACTTAACACATATATGTTGTTTGAAGTTCTTGCAGCTGTACCGACCAATTTCCCTGAACCTTCTCTTCTTATCTCACACTTTTGTGAATAAAAAGTAACTTTATGACCTTGGTCACACATTTGACTCACACTTAGAAGATTATGTTTCATATCTTCTACCAGTAGAACATTTTGTGCCTTTTTATTCTTATTCCCAATTCGGATTGTGCCTTCTCCAATGATTTTGGCTAAATTATCATTTCCGAAGGAGACTGATTCATTTCTTTCCTTTCACAATGTAAGAAATTTGTCTCTATCACATTTCATGTGTTTTGAACACCCACCGTCAACATACCAACCGTGTTTCTTCTGCTTAGCTTGTAGAGAGACTATGCATTCTTCATTTCTATACTGATATTGCTTTCTTGTCCGTGTTGTTTTCTGAGGTTCCTGTCTATGATTGTTGTTATTTTGTTGAGGTTCTTTAGTAGGGACTGTCATTCTACAATTTTTGTCCATGTGTCCAAAATTGATACGTTTGTAACATTCCACTTCAGTGCTCAAAGACTCAAACATGTTGTAACTTATTCTTTGTGTTTCACTAGGTATTCTTCAGTAACCCCTTTTTGTATGACTCTCAAAGTTGTTATTTTTCATGTTGTTATCTCTGCAATTCACATCTTTATGTCCAAAATTTGTACATGCATAACATAAACTAAAAAATATAGTTTGATACCTGGGAGTTGAATATATTCTAAAAGAGAGTGCTCTTATGAATCCTTCTTCTTATTGAGGCCTATCTGTCTATTGTTGATTCTGAAATCTAAATCTTCTCAGTGAAGGAGTGTCCCTGTAATCTTGCTTGTACATCTTCATATCCCCTTTGATTGTTTCTGCATAGATTTTTGGATTTGTTTCTTGCTCTATTGTTTTGGAGCTTGATCCCTTTTCTGTCTAATTGTATCCAACTCCAGACTTGTGAAGATGAGATTTTTTACTGCTGAGAATGTCATCTAGAAATTTTGAGATATTCTACATATTTTTCTTTTGAATATCCTTTATTAGTGTGACAATCTCTGCTTCCAAGTTTTAAATGATCTTATCCTTTTTTTCTAGTTTTTATTTGAGTGCTTCTTCAATTATTTTATATTTTTCTATTTGAACCTTCAATCTCGTGATCATTTGTTCTATTTATCGAGTGTCCTTTTTCTTGTCCAGTTCTTCTTGTAGTTTCTTGTTTTTCTTCTTTTCTCTTCTGTTAACTTCTATGGCACACATTAATTCTTCTCGGTAGTCAATTTATGCCTCTTCAATTTCGTCTTCGACTTCTTCATATCCTTCTTCGGCTTCTTCATATTCTTCTTCATAGTCTTCTTTGTTAGAATCTTTTATACCATGAATAGAAATCATCTTGTCTCATTGTCATTGATTTCATCTTCATATGATGATGAGATTTCTTCTTTGATGCATGTTTTTCTTGAAATCTTTCTTTGTAGTTATTTTTCCTTTATATGTGTGTTTTCCTTTTGAGTAACCTTCATCATTTCTCTTTTTCTTATGAGGACATTTTTTAGAAAAATGACCAATACCATCACAATTAAAAAAAATGAAAGGAAGCTTACCTCTATACCTACCATTGGTTTCGTTGTTGTTGCTATATTCTTCTTGTTCCTTTTTATTTTTCTTTGTTCTTTTGGATGCTTTGAAGGCTGCTTCTTTTACATCTGGATTTTCTTGTTCAGCTCTCATTTCATATGTTGTGAAGATTCCATGCAGTTCGTCCATGCTTATTGAGTTCATATCTGATATTTCTTCTAGTTTTGATATCTTAGGGTTGAATCTCATAGGAAGAGATCTTAGTACCTTTTGAACAATTACAGATTCTTTGATTTCTTCTCCCAATCCTATGATTGCATTCACTGTTTCGTAAACTCTTAAGAAGTAGGCTGCAATATTCTCATCTTCCTTCATGTTTAGTTGTTTGAACTGACCTCTTTAAGTTTGAAGTTGTGTTGCTTTGACTTGTGTATCTCCTTCATAAATATTTCGAAGCTTGTCCCAAATCTCTTTGGAAGATTTACAATGTGCAACTTTTGTGAATATTGTTTCACTGAGACCATTAAAAAGTGAATTTGTAGCTTTGGAATTATTCTGGACAAGTTTCATTGCTTTTTCATTTGTTGGTGGAACTGCTGGTACTATGTATCCATCTACAATTTATTGCCAAATTTCAAACCCCTGTGCTTGTATATATGTCTTCATCCTTATGCTCCAAAAATCATTCTTTTGTCCATCAAAGTGTGGTATTCCATTTTTATATGAGTTGGTACTCTCCATTATCTACCTTTCAGTGGTTAGACTGATTTCTGAAGGAACCTTCTCTAATACCAATTGTTGGATTACTGAGAGGGGGGGGTGAATCAGTAATAGCGTAATTATAATCTTTTTTTTCCAAATAATCCAAGTGTTATATCAATGTAGAATTATTATCCAATAATGAAGAATAAGAAATGAACAATCACATACATACACAGTACACCAGTGTTTTACGTGGAAACCCAAATCGAGAGAAAACCACGGAATGTTTTATCTTATATGTCTTGAAGAATTACATTCATTGGAAGCACCAACTTACTTTGTATTTTAGCTGCAAATGGAAGGAGGCTCCAACCCCCTAGTTTCTCAGGCTACAACCTGAGGGAAGATCCAACTCCCCAATTCTATGGCTACAACTAGAAGGAGGCTACAACCCCTTATGTTCTCCGTCTACAACTGGAAGGTGGCTACAACCACCTGTCCTTACCCCGTCCAACTGCCCTGAAGTAGAAGTATAATGATGGAACCACTGTCACACTATCACTATGAGATATACCACTATAAACATGTACCAATAAACTTGAACCATGCATCAACCTGTACCTCAACCTGTAATCAACCTGTACCATAAACAAGTGCATCAACCATGCACCAACATGTACCAAACAATATGTAATCAACCTGTACCATAAACAAGTGCAACCAACCATGTACCAAGTATGTACCAATAATGTGTCAAGTAATCATCAACTATGACTCAACAATATGTACCTACATCATCATCTATACACCTCATGTATAAGCCAACTCATCAACTACTTGTCTGAACCATGTACCCAACTTGTACCTCAACCAAAATCCCTCATCAATTTCATCATACAAATATGATTTGTAACTCTGTAATAGACCTGGTGTATATGATCACATACCTACAAACATTCCTTAACTTTAACAACAAGAGACTATCATTTTCATCAAACGTTTCTTTAGTCTCACAAGACTAGTTTTGGATTAGTCAAGAACCCTAAGTTGACATAATCATAACTTTGTACCTGTAATGAATAAAGATTTGAAACTGATGCAAAATGTTCTTCAATGTTTTTTATGCAATTCCTCCATTTTTCACTACTTGGAACCTCTAAGAAAAGGCGTTATGGAAAAAATGGCACACCTTGCTGAATTCTGGCTTATTCTGGAGAGCCGCCTTGTAGAGCATGCCCCACACAGAATATTTGTTGAATTTATATGAAACTTTTACAAAAAATACTAAAGACATTACTATAACCATCAAATTTGGCCTTACTAAATTTGGAACTTTTATGAATAAGTTATGACATTTTTACTTGAAACACTTGTTTTTGACTAGTCTCGGGACTAGCCACAAACCCTATTTTCCACGGAGTGTAAATCCAAAAATAAAACGACCCACAAGATTATTTTTTTACCATGGATACATGGATATTTTTCCTCAATGGAATAGCAATTTCAAGGTCTGAATAATTCTAGAAAAAAAATTATCGCAAAAATGGTGAGATGACCTGGAAAAAAAAACATACCTTAGAAAGCATCATCAAAAGAATTTATATTTCCTTGAATTATGGCCTTCTTTTCTTCACTTTCCTCAGAAATTAGGCTTATATATCCTTTGGTTACCTAGAATACCTATAGTTATTCAATATTCACAAGTGTTTCTTAAATGAGAGAACCTTGCCTCTTATTTATACTCTCCAAGTAGCTTCCTTAAAAACATCTTCTAGGTCACTTTGCACACTTTCCTTATTTTAGGGTTAACCCACTTCTAATTTCTCCATTAAATTTATTATTGAATTAATTTATTTTGTATTCACTTTGAATTATAGTACAATCATCACTTCACTTTATTATTTACCTTTTAAAATAACTTAAACCACTTTGACTACTTTGACCTTTTGGGGCTTCTAGATGACATATGAGGGTCCTCCAACTTCGTAAGGCCATAACTCTCAAACCGTGAGGTGTTATGTGACATTCCACATACCACCAGAAATGTAATGACATGTAATATCCATATAGAATAGTATTACCTGAAAACATATCAAAACTCATACCATTATCCATCAAACAAACTTGGGTCCATTACCCAAACCTGGGTTCTCCAACTTCTCATGGCCATAACTCTCTAACTGTGAGGAGTTATGTGACGTTACACATATAATCATGGGTTATCTAACCATACTTCTAGGATAACTCAATGTGCAAAGAATCTTCCTGTGAGGGATTTCACCATAAGGGGACCAGTTTGGAGTTCATCCATTTCTACTTATTATCAACCTTGACAAGACAATAACGAGTCATGTTTACATCAAACAATCTTGGGTCCATTACCCAACCTTTGTGCTTTGGGGATTTCTTCAAGGGTTGACATCAATGACAACCAACCTTAATCAACAAAGGCTACTATGGGAAATTATCATAGCGGAACAACCAGACATCATGTTGCTTCAAGAAACAAAATGTGCAACGGAGGAAATGGATAGAGTTCTCTCTTGTTGTTGGAAGCAAGGAAAGGGTATCTACACCGATGATATGGGCTCCACAGGAGGCCTGGAAATTCTTTGGAACCCAAGTACAGTGACCATGGACAATTTATTCACAACCAACTAGTCCATCTCAGCGACCTATCGACTCATCGGCTCCAACAAGCCTAGCTACCTGAAAAATGTATATGGACCAGCCACACCAAGGGACAAGAAAGCCTTCATAAGGAACTTGGAGGGAATTTCCACCCTCACATCCAGAAGAATATTGATCTTGGGAGGGGATTTTATATGATATGCAATCTGAATGAGAAAATAGGTGAAACCCGTCAAATCGAGGCAGAGTCCAGGCACTTTCATGGCCTAATTGATAAGTTAGGCCTCATTAAAATAGAAACACCAAATGGACTCTTTACCTAGACGAATTGAAGATCAGTATCCCATCAAGTAGCTTGTCGGTTGGATCTCTTCATCCTATCTTATTCCCTCATAATGGATGGCACAACCTTGGAAGCTTGCATCCTTGATGTCCATAGATCTGATCACTGGCCCATTCAACCGTGGATAGACATTCCATCCTCTCCAGGACACAAACCCTTTATATTTGAACGGTTTTGGTTCAACACCTGGATTTTCAACAAAATTCCCAAACATGATGGATGGAGGAGTCCATTCGGCATGGCTCCATGATGTACAGATTCTAGAAAAAACTCAAAAATTTCAATCATCGGCTCAAATCTTGGAATACAAAAACCTTCAATAATATATTTGAATCACAACAACATCTAAAGGAACAAATTAGCATTCTACAAAAGAAAATCCGAGATCTGGGCATCTCTGAGGAACTCGGGACACAGGAATTAAAAATAAGCCAAAAGTTGGAGGAAAGAAAATCCCAAGAGGAGATCTTATGGAGGCAAAAGTCTTGCATCCAATGGCCATAGGAGGGTGAAAGAAAAAACAAATTCTTCCACAGGTGTACCCTTCAATGAAGACATGGAAATCACATTGTGCAGCTGATCACAAATGGACAAGCAAACCCTCCACTCTCATGAGGACCTGGAATCAGAGTTAGTCACCTACTACCAAGATCTCTTAACAGAACCCTCGGGGCACAGATCTCAAGCCATCACCTAAATCACACGGCACATACTCTCCACAATCACAGCTGAGCAGAATGAAACTTTTCTAAGGTTTATTACGACCGAAAAAGTGGATCAGGCACTCCATGAAACTCCAATAGGAAAATCTCCTGGGTCGAACAGTTTCACTAATGACTTTTTTCATCACTATTGGCAAATGGTAGGGGATGAGGTTTGGGAAATTATTGAAGATTCCAGAGCTTTTGGTCAAGTCCTTCTGGCCCTCAATGCCACCTTCCTCACCCTTATTCCCAAAGAAGAGAAAGTAAGCCACCCAAAACAGTTCTGACCTATCACTCTCTGAAATGTCATCTACAAAGTATTAACAAAGGTGATAGCCCGACGCCTCAAAATTATCCTTCCCTTCATCATTTCGCCAGAACAATCAGGTTACATGGAAGGAAGACAAATATTGGATAGTGTTATACTGGCACATGAATTTATCCATTATCTATAGAAGACTTATACTTCAGGTATGTTGCTGAAAATAGATATTTCCAAAGATTTTGACAAGTTAAGTTGGTGTTATATGTGCTCTGTTATCTTAGCCTTTGGTTTTGACTCTTCCTGGGTTAACTGGATACTAAATCTCACCTCCTCTACTTTCTTTTCTATCCTCATCAATGGAGTCTTGCAATGTCCCTTTCCAAATAGGATCTCCAGAGAGGAGGCTTAACGGTCTAAACCGCCCCGTTAGACTATAGCTAGGGCCAAAGAGGGGTAAACAAGGTTACTAGATGTCACTCCAATCACATGTGTTATATTTGGAAAGTGACATTGAACTAAAAAGGGGTTAAAAGAACTTTTAAGTCATTATGAGCTAAAAATAGAAATCAACAGTGAATTAGGGTTTGCGCAGTGATTTAGGGTTTTGGAAGTCAACAGTGAATTAGGGTTTCAGCATGATTTAGGGTTTTGGAAAGCTATAAAGGAATTGTCAACGACCTAATTCATCATTATGCAGATTATGACTTGTCATTGAGGAGAAGAGGCACATCTTAGGAGAGATAGTTTAGTGTATTCCAGGAGGAAGACACCAGTTGGCTAATTTCGGTGTTGAAAGACACACCCTAGTCACCAGGAAGATCATCCAGGTCTTCCATCATTCTTCATTGATTCCGCAGTGCTCCCATATTCTAGGTATTATCTTTTTGTTTCTTATTTGTATTATGGATAAGATCCTTTTGTATTTTGATCTAGCCGAGTGTTGTTATTTTATTCAGCCACAGTTGCTTATTTGTATTCCGGCTAAGATTCTTTGTCTATTGATCTAGTTGAGTATTGTCAGTTTATTCAACCGCATTTGGCCATTTTGTAATCCACAAAGATATCATAATACAAAATTTGCAGTCCTTTGTCGCATTTATTATTTGTATGATCATTTATATGCTGTAAACCTTTGATCCTACACATACATTAACAATGTTTCCTAGACTAGCCAAGTCAGGAACATTACATTTGTATTAGAGATTTAGTCCTGCCAACCTATGACTAAAGACAATGAGTGCAATAGAAGACCCAGAGGGCTGTGAACACGTAGGCGACAAATATGTCACTTACAATAGGCATCAGGAAAGAAGGCATAGGCCTGATTTTCCCCCTTTTCCTCCTAGCTCAAAGGAAGAGGAAGAGGCACACAAAGAAGCAGAGAGAAGGGAAGATCGTGAGGCTGAGAGCAAGGCTGAGAGGATGCTGGGAGACAGATATGAGAGACCATAGGGTGGTGGCAAGGCCCCCGTATATCCAGAGGCATCTTTCATGCAGGTTATCAACAATATGTTAGCTAGTCAATGAACCATGTCTCAGTCCTTGGCACGGGTGATTGATAGATTGGCTAGAGTGGGCACCCTAGATACATAAGTCCTGCATGCAACACAGTGGAACTCAGGAGCAGGCAGTAGACCCTAGTCACCCTCTCACACATACACCTTTGCGAGTAGGATTCCTAGACCCTTGTTTCCCAGTTTTTAGAGGGCACCCCCGGTAGCAGCACCTCCACCGATATCACAGAGGCCACCCACTCATGTCGACGACATTACATAGTATAGGAGGGAGTACACAACATTGGGTCATGACTTCCATTAGGAAATGACCTTAGTAGAGTACTATAGACTCAGACTCAAGAACCTCCCCAGAGAGTCACAGAGGGGAGGACCACAACAACAATAGGGGAATAACCTCGATTTCATCCGAAAAGTTGGGAAACTCACCATCCCTTCTTTCGACGGATTGTCCAAATACACCGCCAGAGCTTGGGTACAGAAACTAGACACGTATTACAAGCTCAACCAGATGACCGAGACAGAGGCCATCAGTTTCGCGACCTTAAACTTGGAGGATGAGGCACACGAGTGGTGGTATCATGGACTGGTGACATTGGTTCACAGTCGCATCACCTCCTATAGGTATTTTATAGATAATCTCATGGACAGGTTTGACAGGAAGGATCCTGAGATACACTTCAAAGATCTAGCCCAGTTGAGACAAACTGGCATAGTAGAGGCGTTCATCACAGAGTTTCAGAAAATAGTTGTGGCAGTGATAGATATATCAGAGCCTGGGATGATCATGCTATTCATAGAAGGACTCACAGATCCTTTGAGAGGATGGGTGAAGGCATACATGCCTCCCACTTTGCAAGATGCCATCCTTCGCACTCGATATCTGGCAGACTTTGTGCCAAAGACTAAAACTTTCTCCAAACCATTTTTTCCCCAGAGGGATCGAGACAAGAATCCATTCCAGAGAGAATGTAAGGGCAAGGAGAAGTTGGATGATGAGACTAGGCGAGAGCTTATGAGGAAGAATCTTTTCTTTAGCTGCAGAGATCCTTGGGTCCCAGGCCACATGTGCATGGGCAAGGGAGAGATTCATTATATTGAGGTAGCAATAGATAGCATGGATAGTGAGGAGGAGTAGGATAGTGGATCCACTAGATCAAAGGAGGAGTCAACACTAGTAGAGGAGCAACCTCCCCATAGAGCACCGACATCGGTAGGATCCCATCCTCCAGTAGTCCCACAACTGCCAAAATAGGCTAACAGGAGGAAACCAGCAAAGGGAGGTGTCATAGTGACCCTTTTTGGCATTCCCAGGTATGATACCCTCTGTATCAGGGGGATTATTCAGGGGCAATGGGAAATCACCCTGATATATGGGGGGGCCACCCACAACTTCATCAACGCTTCACTAGTATTGAGACGGGCACTTCAGATAGAGGATTTTGAGGGGTTTGATGTTGCGGTAGTAGATGGTCACACAGTGGAGTGTCTAGACAGAGTTCCAAACTTAGAGATGAAGTTAGGAAACTACACAGTGAGAGACACATTTTATGTGTTTGACCTATCGGACACAGATGTGATGTTAGGAGTTTAGTGGATGATTACCTTGGGAAAAATCACTACCAACTACCAAACCTTGGAAATGGGATTCAGAGATCAGGATGGGAAGACGGTTGTTCTAAGAGGTATGTCAACAGGAGCACCCAGGACAGTTTCAACCAAGAGGATGAAGAGGATTTTTAGACATGGGGAGGCATCATATGCCGCATAATGCTTGATCACTACTCAGAAGGATTCGAAAGGTCGACAACAATACCATATAGAGATCAAGAATTTATTGGGACGACATCAATAGTTCTTTGAGGTAATTCCACCAGGGAGACCACCTGATAGGGGGTTTGAGCACACCATTGAGTTGGAGGAGGGGCCCAAACCTATGATCACCCCCCCCTATCATCATCCTAGGAGGTTCAAGGATGAGATAGAGAAGGAAATCAAGGAATTGCTAGCGATGGGACACATCAGATCGAAAAGCAGCCCATTTTCTTCTTCAGTTGTCTTAGTTCTGAAGAAGGATGGCACCATGAGGATATGGATTGATTACCGAGCCTTGAACAAGAAAACCATCAAGAACTGGTACTCTATCCCACTCATTGACGAGTTGATGGATGAACTGCATGGGGCAGTTTTCTTCTCAAAAATTGATCTACGCTCTGGATATCATCAGATCAACATCTGAGAGTAGGACATAGAGATGATGACATTTCGATGTCATTTTGGACACTTCGAGTTCCTGGTTATGCCATTTGGGCTAACCACTACATTCCAATATTGCATGAACCATATATTCAGGGATCAGTTAAGGAAATTAGTATTGGTTTTCTTCGACGACATATTGATCTATAGCCGGTCATGGAAAGAGCATATGAGGCACCTAGATGAGGTATTGAGCATTATGGAGGCACAATCATTATATGCCAAAGAGTCCAAGTGCGAGTTTGATATGACAGAGCTTCTTTACTTAGGATAAATCATCAGTGCATAGTGGGTACAAGTGCACCAAGAGAAGATCAGGGCCATTATAGAATGTGATAGAATTGAGGAGCTTCTTCAAGATGTGCAGCTATTATAGGCAATCCGTCCGGGGTTTTTCTCATCTTGGAGCACCACTGACAGATATTACCAAGCATGGGGGATTCATATCGACCAAGAAATCATAGGAATCCTTTAATCACATGAAGGAAGTCATGGGAACTAGTCTAGGGTTGGCACTACCAGACTTCACCTTGCCATTTTTACTAGAGTGTGACGCACTCGACAAAGGGATCGGTGCAGTTTTGATGTAGGGAGGACAACCCATTGTATTCGAGAGACAGAATCTTAGTCAAACTAAGAGGTTGTACTCCATTTATGACAAGGAAATGCTGGCAATCATGCATGCCTTGACCAAGTTCAGACAATATTTGGTGGGAAACAAATTCATGGTCAAGACTAATCACAATAGTTTGAAGTATTTCCTTGAGTAGAAGGACCTCAGTGAGCACCAACAGAAATGGGTGACGAAGGTATAGGCATTCGAATTTTACATATAGTATGTCAAGGGGAAGAATAACATTGTGGATGATGCACTATCGAGGAGACCTGCAACATGTTCTTTGATGGAGATTTTAGCAGATTGGAAATCCCACTTGTTAGTGGAATATTCCAAGAACAAGTTCGCTTGTGAGGTGATGGATGGGTAGATACATGATGACCGGTATAGGGTCATTGATGATGTCATATTTTACAGGGATAGAGTCTACTTGGTGCCAGATTCATGGATTAAGAAGAAGATCCTCACCGCAGTTCATGATTCACCTCTAGCAGGCCATCAGGGGTTTTTCAAAACCTACAGACAGATCAGAGAGAGGTTCCCATGGAAGGGCCTCAAACAATACATTATGAGACATGCAATTGAGTGTGTGACTTTCCAGCAGAACAAGTCAGAGCATGCTCTTTTAGTAGGGCTACTTCAGCCGCTCCCCATTCCAAAGAAGAAATGGGAGAGTATATCTATGGACTTCATCACAGGTCTACCCAAGGTCCAAGGTAAGAATTGTATCTATGTAGTGGTTGACAGATTGACCAAGTTTTCTCACTTCTATGCCATACTGACAGATTAGAATGCAGTTCAGGTAGTCGATCTTTTCTTCAAGGAGTTCTTCAGACTTCATGGGTTTCTGAAGAACATCGTCAGTGACAGGGACAGTCGATTCATAGGGACATTTTGGAGAGAGTTGTTTTGGTTGGTGGGGATAGAGTTGACACCTAGCACTAGCTATCACCCTCAGACAGATGGGAAAACCAATATTGTCAACAAGTGGGTTGAAGGGTATTTCAGGAACTATGTAGGAGGACAACAGAGAATGTGGGTAAAGTGGTTACATTTAGGAGAACATTGATACAACACCACCTTCCACATGTCCATTGGTATGACACCCTTCCAAGCATTGTACGGATATGATGCTCCTACTTTGGTATACTTGGCCTTCGGGGAGAGCAGAGGTCCCAAGGATAAGGATTGTATCATGGAGAGTTAGGATATTCTCAAGTTGTTGAAAGAGAACTTGCAGACGACACAAAACCGACAGAAGATAAGTGCGGACAGGCACAGGATAGAGCACATCTTTGAGGTTGGAGATTTGGTTTTCTTGAGACTCCAACCCTACAGACAGTCATCTCTGAAGAGGCATGGGGACAAGAAGCTCAAGACTAGATTTTATGGTCCTTACAGGATCATGCATCGAGTAGGCAAGGTTTCTTACGAGCTAGAGCTTCCAGAGGGGACAAAGATTCATAACATGTTCCACGTGTCTTGCCTCAAAAAGGAAGTGGGACAATTCATTAACACATCAAAGGAGATTCCCCCGTTGGATGAGGAGGGACAGTTGGAGTTAGTTTCAGAGGAGGTTTTGGAGTTTCGGGAGTGGAAACTAAGGAGCAAGGTCATCAGAGAGTGTTTGATCAGATGGAGAGGGCTTCCAGCAAAGGACGCTACTTGGGAGAGAGAACAGGTGTTGCAGCACCCTGGACTGGTATTGCTTGAGGACAAGCAATTTTGGGAAGGGAGGATTGTAATGTCCCTTTCCAAATAGGAGCTCCAGAGAGGAGGCTTAATGGTCTAAACCACCCCGTTAAACTATAGCCATAGCCAAACATGGGTAAACAGGGTTACTAGAGGTCACTCCAGTCACAGTTGTTACATTCGGAAAGTGACATTGAACTAAAAAGGGGTTAAAAGCACTTTTAAGTCATTATGAGCTAAAAATAGAAGTCAACAGTGAATTAGCATTTCAACAGTGATTTAGGGTTTTGGAAGTCAATAGTGAATTAGGGTTTTAGCATGATTTAGGGTTTTGGAAAGATATAAAGGAAGGGTCAGTGACCTAATTCATCATTATGCCGATTATGACTTGGCATTGAGGAGAAGAGGTGCATCTCAAGAGAGATAGTTCAGTGTATTCTAGGAGGAAGACACCAGTTAGTTGATTTTGGTGTTGAAAGACACACCCTAGTCACTCAGAAGATCATCTAGGCCTTCCATCATTCTTCATTGATTCTGTAGTGCTCCCATATTCCAGGTAGTATCTTTTAGTTGCTTATTTGTATTCCAGATAAGATCCTTTTGTCTTTTGATCTATCCGAGTGTTTTTATTTTATTCAGCTACAATTTCTTATTTATTTTCTGGCTAATATCCTTTGTCTGTTGATCTAGTCAAGTATTGTCAGTTTATTCAGATGCATTCGACCATTTTGTAATCCATAGAGATATCATAATACAAACTTTGTAGTCCTTTGTCGCATTTATTATTTGTATGATCATTTATATGTTGTAAACCTTTGATCCTACACACACATTAGTGGCATTTCCTAGACTAGCCAAGTCAGGAACATTACAAGTCCCCTCTCACCCTTTCTCACCCACCCATGGGATTAGGAAAGGGGATCCATTGTCTCTGTTTCTCTTCATAATCATGGCGGAAGGTCTAAGTCGATCCATTCAAGCCTCAATAGAAAACCACACTCTGGTAGGATTACCCTTGCATGACATCAATCCTCTGATCTCTCACAGTCAATTTGTTAATGATACCCTAATGATGGGATCCCCCACGATCCAAGAAGCCCAAAAAATCCTCTCCATTGTTCAAACCTTTTGTGACGCCTCTGGAATGGATATTAACAAGGAAAAATCCCATATCTTCTTCTTTAACACCCCGATGTTGATACAACTCCACATTACCGCAATCTTGGGTTTCACTCGAAGCTCCCTTCCATCCAAATATCTGGGCATTCCCCTCCTCGGCAAAGCCCTCAGAAATAACTCCTACGAAAGTCTCCTCACTTCATTTTCAAAAATAATTTCTTCCTGGACCTATCGTGCTCTCAATCTCCCTAGTCTCCTTATCCTCCTCAAGTTCGTGCTACAGGCCCTACCCATCTACACCTTCTTGGCCCTTGAAACTCTTATCTTTGTTCTCAATGCTATCATAACCCTGTAAAGAAATTTTCTATGCAAGGGGGTCAAGACAGGGAAAAAGTTGGCATTGATAAGCTGGGAAAAACATTTCAAACCTAAGGCATAAGGGTGTTCAGGGCTAAAAGATCCATTAATTATGAACAAAGTCTTAAGCACCAAAATTTGGTGGAGATGGTTGAAGAGACCTCAATATCTTTGGGCCAAGATGTGGAGAATAATGTACATACCCAACACTGTTGAAAGGAAATTAATCAGGTGGAATGGAGACACCCTAGGCTCCTTGATTTGGATGGAAATCAGGCAGAATCGAATCTTAGTGGTCAATCATGCCTTCTGGGAAATTTGTAATGGCCAAACAACCTTATTTTAGAATGAATCGTGGAAACAATTATCTATTCTGGCGCAAGATGCCCAGGATGAAAACTTTCTCACCCCGACTACCCAAGCGGGGATGACAAAAGTGGTAGAATACTAGGAGGAAAACTCCACAAATTCCACTTGGAGATGTTGGAAATCCACTAGAGAGGACCTTCACATTGAAGAGCACGTGGACCTACAACCTTGGTACAACCTGATCAATGCTAGGAAAATTCAAATTCTACAAGGAGAGGACATTTTGCAATGGGGACACTACTCATGAGGCACTTTCAATATCCAAGAACCTTACACCATTAAGGAGAATTCCAAGCACCCTCCCCCAGGGAAAATCTTGTCTAAAATATGGTCTCTCAAGCATTTACCCAAAGTCAGTACCTTTCTCTGGTTGGTGGCTCATGGTAGCATTCTCACCTAGGATAATCTCATGAAACGAGGGTTTACAGGGCCTTCCATATGTCTGCTCTGCTTGAAGGATGCAGAATTGCAAAATCACCTGTTAAACCTCTACACCTACAATTCCCAAGTTTGGGATCAATGCGCATCCATTATGCACACTTCTGATTGTAAGCGGGAGAGTCTAAGCACAACTATTGAAGAGTGGCAGGATGTGGCCTTCCAATCACCTATTTTGAAGAGTGGCAACTACTCCCCGGTTTCATCCTCTGGAAACTATGGAAAGAAATAAATAGAAGAATATTTCAGAACATTCAGAGAGATTGGAAATTTTGTTAGACCCAAAGCTACACCAACATTAGAGAAACAATCAACTTGCAGTATTGAACTGAAGCGGACCTAATCCATATAAAGTCGAGAACAGAGCATCATGGACAGTTGGAATCTCGCTTTAAAACTGAGATCGCCCATCACTCCTCAGAGATATATGTTTAAGGATAGCCCCTCTCATTGGTCCTCTTCGACTGAAGGTTTCATCAAGATGAATTTTGATGGGGCATCTAAAGGAAACTTGGGTGCAGCAGGCTTCGGAGTGGTCTTCCGAAACCAACAAGGGAACATATTTTTCAACTCTGTGGGATGCATGGGACACACAACTAACAACGTGGAAGAGTTGTGGGGTATTTCAAGAGGCCTGAAAATAGCTCTAGCACAAGGCTTTCACAAATTGATTGTGGAAGGCGACTCACAAGTAGTTCTCAATCTCTTTGGGAAAATTCTGAATGGAGCGGATCTGAAAACAATTTCACCTTTTTGATGACTCTCATATGGGCTCAGGACTATTGCAATGCTCATCCGACCCTACCAAGCTCTCATCCCCTCACATGTGAGATAGAAAGAAAATCATATTGCAGATGATCTAGCCAACATTGGAGTTGCCTTGGATGGAGCAGACCTTCTCTACCAGGCTTCCACCCACCAGATTCATCTCACCCTCCAGTGATGTAGGGACAAGGCTCTGTCCATCGACAATCCCCCAGATGGGGTGTTAGTGTAGGCCAGGTGCCGCAAGGATGGGAATGGTGAATTCCAATGAGGCAAAAACCACGTGACAGGCGCGTGCCCCTCCCTACCTCCAACACCATGAACTTAAAGCCTATTCATTGCTACGAGAGCGTTATTAATCCTAGTGTGCTCTCCTTTGGCCTCTCGTCTAGTGGATGGATCTGCCATTACTCTGGTCACCTCTGCGCATGTGCATCCTCCCCTTTCAGTGGTATTCAAACCATGAATCTCACTAGCATCGTCTCCATTTCCATTCGTCTCTGTCGGTGCCATATCGCGGTCTATGCCCTCCTCTGGTGCTCTTCATCTTTCTTTTCCTTTTCCTTGGGCCTTCTTACCTCTGCTCTGCTCCACCCATGCTGAGACTACGAGGGAAGTCCAAACGTAGTTTGGATTGGCAATAAAACCGACCACGTTTGGCAATTTGATCCCCGCCTGCTCATACACCCTCGCATAGCTCATCGCCCTCCTCGCCAACCTCTTCAGAGAAGTCCGCCCATAGTCTCAGTGGTCTCCCGCATCTCTCCTCGCCCTATGCTTGTAGAATTTAGTGGTTCGACCTCCTGGTGAATTCAATGGGATTCAACCTAGGGCCAATACCAGACCTGGCCTCCTCTTCGCATCCCACCTCGGTCGCTCCTCCCAATTCTATTGAGAACTATGCTCGTGCACCTTCACCAGTGCAATCACCACCGGTCCAATCTCCACGTGAAGGTTTCATTGGCGGCCATGGAAAACATCAAGAGCAACCCCACTCTTGCTCAGACTGTGCTACTTGCACAAAGGTACAAGACGATCTTGCAATTCTACAAGGCCTGGTGTTCAAAGTGAATCAAGAAGTGGACAACCTGCTTTTTCAATTGGAGGGCTTGGACAGGAAGGGGAGACAAATCCTACAGATGTTCTCAGCGTTGCACGGTTCGTGCCACCCATCAGAAGTGGCACCAATTGCATCAAGGTATGAACAATCGATATTGGTCCCAACTCTGCACATGTCTCTGGTGGAGGATGCAACACCAAACATGGCTCCAACACTCAAGGCAACTCCCTTGGACACAGGGCCACATTACAAGCCCACAACTTGAGCAACATGAGTGTCCGTCTGCATGGCCTGTTGGTTGTTTCGATTATATTTTAGTTATAATATGTTATGTTTGTCTTATATCAATCTTAGAGGGTATGGTACTATGGGTGAATTGGTTTCCCCATGGAGCGATTCCACTCCAATGCTTAATGATATCGTATGACTAGTTTTTAAAACAATGTTTTGGGAACTGGGAGGCTAGCTAAATTGGTTTCCCCACTGGGCAATTGAATAATTACAGTCTAGGATAAACATTAATAATGTATTTATTAAGGTATTACTACTTTAATAATGTATTAGTACTTTAATAATGTGTTATTAATGTATTAATAATTTAATATGTTACATTATACATTAATGTATTAATATTTTATTAGTGTATTATTAATGTTTTAGTAATGTATTTATTAAAAATGTATTAATGCATTAATTAATTAAATTAATACATTACATTATAAATTATTTTATTAATGACGTTCATAGTCATGACCATAACAAACAATGATCATAATCAACCATGTGTTTAATAATGTATTATTACTTTAATAATATATTATTAATGTATTACTTTATTAGTGTATTGATATTATGTAGTAATTAACTACTACATTAAATTATTACTCTATTAATAATTTAACTTATACATTAGATTACAATAATGTAATAATGTATTGTTAATGTATTAATATTTTACTAAATACATTAACGTCAATGTGTTATTAATACACTAATAATATGTTAATGTAGCAATTAACTAATACAATAAATTATTAATGTATTAAAATTCAATAATATATTATTTAATGGATTTATTGATGTATTTAATATATTATTAATGTATTACTTTATTAGTGTATCTATAATTTTGCAATGTGTTCATTTGTAATGTATTAATGTATTAATGTATAAATTAATTAATACATTACATTATTAATGTATCAATCAATCAATTTATAATTTAATGTATTGTTACTTTATTAATATATTAATAATTTAATATGTTACTTTATATATTAATGTATGCTTATTAATTCATTAGTATAGATTAGTATTATACATTATTAATGCATTAATATTTTAATAATATCTTACTAAATACATTAACATTAATGTATTATTGGTTTATTAATATATTACTTTATTAGTATATTAATAATTTATTAATGTATTAAAATTTAATAATGTATTCTTTATATTTATTGATGTATTTAATATATTATTAATGTATTAGTTTATTAGTGTATTAATACTTGAGTAATGTGTTCATTTATAATGTACTAATGTACAAATTAATTAATATATTATATTGATGATGGTGATGATGATGATGATTATTAATCTCCACTAAGACCAAATTGGTTTATCGGACCTTAAGAGCCTAAGTGATTACTTGTGATTCTTTAGAATTTTGTTTCGCTTGAAAAACATTAAGAGAAACGTTCCAAGATCACCATACTTTTGTTGAGTTAAGAGGTTAGGAAGGTTGGTAGTGTGATAAATATTTTGAAAATGACATCTAATATGGGTATAGGCTCGACAATCTAAGAAAAAATGTTTTTCATCTTCAACCTTCTTAGTGTCACAAAGGTGACACACTCTTTCATCCCATGGTGTTTTAGGAATTGACCAATGCCCAATTTCACTATGGAGCTCGTAAGAATTTGCTCTTATCTTAGCAATGCTTATTTTTTTCTTTACACTTGGCAAAACACATAGATAATTTTGATCTTCTAGATTAGGGTTGATTACATCTTTATAATACCTTAATTTTCTTTTTTCCTTTAACTCTTTATCACACCACATTTTCTCCTTCAATTTTGATTTGACGTTTTTTTAATAGTATCTTTATTCGCAAAATTGTTTCTTCCATGATTCCCCAATAGTTTAGCCAAGACCAGGCATCTTTATGTCATCCTCTCTTGAGTATATGGTGGTTATGACTTGATTTTCAAGCAATTTTAGGTAGCCTCTTGCTTTCCATGATGTTTAACTTGTTCTTATACATTAGGTGTCTAGTCATAGCCATGCTCTCAATGGGGGAGAGGCTTGTTTCTAAGAAGATGATGGGATAGGGCGTATTTCCTTTAATTTTTAGATTATAAGTTATACAATTATTTTGTATTTGCTCTATCTTTCTTCACGATTCACGAGAGATACTACAGTCCTAGACTTCACATCCATAAAGAATAACAGGTGTAACAAGAGTCTCAAAGAGGAGTTTCTTCTTATCCCAACTCCAAAGATCAGAGTTTCTTCTTATCCCAACTCCAAAGATCAACTGATTTACAATTGTTTTCAAGCCCATAATAAGCTTTCCATCCCCCAATAATCATTTTCTCAATGCTATAATTCCAATTGACCTTGTGGTGAATATCAATTCTAAGATATTTGTATGAAGTCACTTCCTCCAAGTTGTTGTTGTCATATACAAAGGTATCATAAGGGATCTTATTGGATTTAATAATCATGACCTTAGTCTTATTAGTCATACCCATATTCAATTAACACCTTGAACCGTTAATGACTTCCCCTATATGCTAAACCTGGTTTTGGAAGCTTTGCTGCTGAATGTTTATCCGAGGAGATTTAATATCTTAAACAATATGGTCGAGTGGAAAAACAATAATAACTTAATTTATGTAGTCTTTCCAGTCTTTATCAAACACCCTATCCCACTAATTATAGGTTGAAACATGCACAGCACCGAATGCACTTATTGCCATTGTTTTCTTCTCTATTTAATGTTCTCATCAATTCCTCTACCTGCACTTTCTTCATCCCTGCGCCTTTTTGCTGAAAGGATGAAATGTTCTTTGCTTGCTCAATCATTGAATAATTACAATCACTAAAAAAATAGAACATATTTTTTTTTCTATAGTCTGAGCTGTTGAGGTTTTGAAGCAAAGTCGCTCGCATGAATGCCCTTGTCTCTAGCATAAGTAGGTGGCATGGATGCCCCTTGTCTTTCACATCATTTTGGGTATTCGTTTGAATTTTCATTTTCAATAAATTCATCTTTGCATATTGTAATTATATATTTTGGGTGTCCCATGGATGATGGGCTGGACAAGGGAAAAAACATTGCAATGTAATATGCATGATCCTGAATATATGTCATGTTATGTCATGCCTGCCAGTAGAAAATGCATGGTCTGTACTCAAATGTGAGGTGGGTAATTCTTTGCATGTTAAAAGTGAGAAAAAGTGTTGGTCGATGATAATTTTAGCCTAATGCTCTTAGAATTAATTTATTGCTCGAATATTGGTGCATAGAATAACTCAGCGGAAACTGTTTTCCTCCTCTATCCATTGTCCTCTTCCTCGATTCTTCTCTTAGGAATTCTCTCCCCTTCTTTTTGGGCTCGGAGTTAATGAAATTCTCAATCTTTGCATTTCATTGCTTTCAACGTTTTTTATAAGCCGCCTATTACACTATCTTTCTGGTATGTCATATATGGTTGGATTATGTTCAAGCCGATCAGCGACGCCATATAGACGATTTTGTGGTCATAAATTGTGTTGTGTTGATGCAACAAGAAGTTCAGATATTTTCAGTCCAACATTACTTTGATTAAGGAAGTGTATGGAAGGACTGTGGATTTTAAACCAAGGCCTCTAAACTTTCCATATTTTTGACCTCTTAAATTTTTCCAATGAAGAAATCGCGGATACCATTGGAAAATATGATCATGTCGATTATTGGGAAATATCAAATATGATCATGTCGATTATTGGAATTCTGATTTCCTGGTCTATGGAAATAGTTTTTCCAACATGGTCACCCTAGGGTTTCTTCAATCCAGTTAATTAAGAATAAATTAAATTTCACTCCAGTGAGTTAAGAATAAATTAAATTTGTGCAGCACAATGGATTTTACAATGCAGAAAGCTGAGGCTACTGATGCCACCATGCAGAAGGCTGCAGAGGATTTCTTTTTTTTTCCTATATTGAGGTCGTGGATGAGGAAACCGTCCGCTTCCCCTTGTGAGTGCTTGAAGTGAAGCACCGTCTCATTACCAAGTGCATGCCGCACATTTCCACTCTACCCTTCAGATTTACAATGCTCTGGGTGAGATACTTTCTTGGATAAAGGTTGACTTGAAATTTTAACCATTAATAAAAATTACAAGAAAGTTAATTGATGATAATAGAATGGAGTAATCGATTAAATAATTGAAAATGACCTAGGAGCGTTACGAGATCCATCCAATTACTAAAACCCTTTTCACTTAATAGAGGGCCATTAATACACTCGGATTTGAAGTTGGAACTTGGTATATTTTCCAAGTTCACCCTTAGATTACCAAAGGTTAAACTATATCTTCCCTTACTAGAAACTTCGGTCCTCGGGATTGTTTGTGGCATAAAAACCATAGTTCAAATTTCTCGGATCTATGGCAGACAAACTCTACACAACTTAGTTGCAAAGACTATTCACGTACTGTTCAATAGATTACGTGTTGTGATAATAAAATACTTTCAGTGTAGATTCAAGAACTTATGAACCTACTTAAAACTTGCACACAAACAAAGAGACGATATTTACAAAGTGTTTGAACATAACAAAAACTCATAAATGCATCAACACACATACTTAATATATTGT
>ML783986.1:225883-248234 GCA_009831015.1 Picea engelmannii
GGAGAAATTTTTATTTTCGGCACACTAGTTCAGTGGGAGTAACACTAGTTTAGTGGGAGTTAACTGAATAGTTCTAATTTAGACTTTCTAATTTTATACCATCACTATTATGTATGCATTCCTAATTATAATATGTCATTTCCTATATGAGTGAAGATCACTCACTCATTGATTAGATCAAAATATACATTGATTCTCATTCTTCATTGTGTATCTCTCTTCCTTTTCTTGATAAGATTTGTTTGTGTATGCTTTATCTAGGTCTCCTGTGCAGGTTTCCATGAAACACTGGCACTGTCATCTATGTTTCCTCCACAATCACTATCAGTGTATCCAATAAGTTTAAAATATTCTGAAGTAGAATACACAATTCCAAAGTCTTTTGGTCCATTCACATATCCCAAAATTATTTTTCTTGCCTTCCAATGTGATTCTTTTGGAGTTTCCATGAACCTTGAAATCAAGCTCCCTCCATACATAATATTAGGTCTTGTTGTTGTCATATACTTAGGAATACCTACTATTATTTTAAACAGAGTGGGATCCACCTTGGACCCTTTAGGGCTACTTTGGAATTTATCATGTTGAATCTTTTCAAAATTTCATGTGCATATTTAGATTGTGAAATAAATATACGATCTTTGGATCGGTGAACTTCAATACGTAGAAAATATCTCATAAGCCCCAAATCAATCATTTCAAACTCATCCTTCAGGACTGAATTAAACTCTTCAATGCCAAAATCACCTGTAAAAATCAAATCATATACATATAAGAAAACCATTAACATATCACCTTGTTGAATTGCTTTGATGTACATTGTTGGATCACATTCACTTCTCTGAAATCCATTCTGAGTGAGGTAGGAATCTATGTGACTATAGTGAGCTCTGGGAGCTTTCTTTAACCCATACAATGCCTTCTTCAACTTGTATAATTTGTTTTCTTGTCCTGGAATATCATATCCTTGTGGTTGTTCCACATATACTTCTTCTTCTAAATGTCCATTAAAAAATGCTAACTTTACATCCATTTGATAAAAAAAACATTTATTGTGCACAACAATGGCCAATACATTTCTGATTGTGTCCATGCACACAACTAGCGTAAATGTTTCATTGAAGTCAATTATGGGTTGTTGTGTAAAACTTCTTGCAACTAACCTTTTCTCATGCTTATGAAATTTCCATTTGCATCTTCCTTGGTTTTATAAATCCACTTGACACTTATCACATGATTGTCTTCAGGTATATCTACCAATTTCCATGTTGTATTTTTCTTTATGTATTTAATTTCTTCATTCATGGATTGTCTCCATACATCATCTTTGACATCTTATTCAACAGTTAATGGATCATCTATTTGTGAAAACAAAGAAAAATCTAAAAATGACTTTGTTGTGTCAACATTATAGATGTCATGTAGACTGATTTTCTTCCATGGTAACAAACTTGATAATGTTGGATCTGGAGATGTAGAACTACTTGGACTTCTTGTTGAAGTTTGTTTCACTTTAGGTGTGGACTGCGCACCTGCAGATCTCACTGGAGTAGTTTTAGCTGGGATTTGTGTCGCAATTCCAGTTGTAAAAGGAACTGCGCACTGACTTGTAATTTTTGTTTGAACCACTTCATCCTCTATGTCATCATTTCCAATAGCATCAACAATTATAACTATATTTTCTATGCCTCCATCCCATACTTCATTCTCCACAAATTGAACATTGCGATTGATTATAACTTTTCTTGCCATAGGATTATAGAGTTTGTATGCTTTTGTGTCCTTAGAGTATCCAAAAAATATACATTTATGTCCTTTATTATCTAGCTTCTTTCTTATCCCATATGAAACATGTGCGTATGCGACACAACCAAAAACTTTTAAGTGTGCACATTATGCTTCATACATGTCTAGGTTTCTTGAGGAACTTGGTTTTTCACACTCTTTGTCAAACATTTGTTCATGATGTATACTACAGTTGCTATTGCCTCATCCCAATAATCAATTGAAAAATATTTGGTTTCCAACATATTGCGCATCATTTCCATGATGGTTCGATTCTTCCTTTTTGCGACATCATTCTGATGTGGTGTATACCATGCAACGAATTGCTTGTACATGTCATGAACTTTACAAAATCTTTGAAATTCTCTTGAAACAGATTATCCTTCTCTATCAATTCTTATAACCTTGATGTAATAACCACTTTGCTTCTCCACAAGTGATTTGAATTGCTGAAAACAACCTAATGCGTCATATTTATGTTTTAGGAAAAAAATCCATGTTTTTTTGGAGAAATCATCAATAAATGTAAGAAAATAGGTGTTGCCCCCTATGGATGGTGTTTGCATTGGTCCGCAGATATCTGAATGTACAATTTCCAGTGGAGCATTTTCTCTATATGACTTGACAAATGGAAATGAATTTCTATGTTTCTTTCCAAAGATGCATCCTTCACATATTCTTTATGGTTTTTCAATTAATGGAAAACCTTTCACCATATCCTTTGTATGTATGATCTGGATTATTTTTAGCACGAAATGTGAGAGGAGATATAACAAAGAAATATACAGATATATTTCAAGGGAGCCAATAATATAACAAAGATATAAAAATAAACACAGAGATACAGTAATACACAATTTCTATTGATGAGTGAAATGTATAGAAACTACAAAAATATAGAGGGAAGGAACTCACTAGAATGGTGGCAACTTATCTCTGAGAAGAGATGTGACGGATATGATCATTCGCAAGAATATTATTGTTACAATGAGGCTTCAAATACATTTTTAAGAAAAAGAAAACAAAAAATCCTAACCCCGAAAGATGAAAATCCAAAAGGTTGGCAGGTCCCGATGGGGGTAATTTATACATCAACTTCCGGGGGTGTAACGTTTTCATAGAATCTCTATTTGGGATGCTAGATGCACCGTTGGAAAGGTATAGTTTTAATTTATTGTACATAATCATTTTTGTTGGAATTTGATAAAGACAATTTTTTTTTTGAGATGATATAGTTTTAATTTATTTTAAAATATGTTAAATCTTTTAAAGTATTGGGGATTATTTACATATATCAAGATTTTATAATGTTGTTATGCTAATTATGCCAAATGCATATTTTAGTGTTAGCTTCTTCAGAAATATGCCAACTAGTTGACAAGTTTTGAGAAACCGCGATTAGTATCCACACATAACATCATTTGAAACCGCCCTCCAACAACGATCAAGATTTTTACACTTACACTCCATCGTTTTACTCCACCCCTTTTTCGTTTCCTCTGACACCCGTTTTCTCCACTCCTTTTCCATCTCCTTTGACTTCGTCCATGCTTTGATTTGACCTATTCATTAGTTACGCTTAGGAAAAGAAGTACATGAAGTGAATTTTACCCAATTGCATACATGTACATTATTCTTATTCTTCTTCAATATTGAAGGGTTAAGCATAAAACAGAGGGTCGGTTTTGGGTAGAGACTTTGATTTCCCTTAATATCATCATGACAATGGGACAAGAAACTTTAGAACCCATGGAAACAAATGATATAGGGCAAGTGAAAATTGCCTCATCAGCCAAAACTGGGAAGTGGGTTTGGGTTAATGCCAAACAGTATCAGGGCATTTTAAAACGGAGACTAGCTCGTCTAAAATGGGAGAAGACAAGGAAAAAAAGGTCTGAAAGGAAAAGTGCTCAGGTCCTTCACAAGAAACAACATTCAAACAAGTCCTTTTTGCAAGCATGTGGCAACAAGCCCAAAGGAAAAGGAAAAGTCATTGATGATTATGCCTTATATAGTCCCACATCCACACCTCTCACTTGGTCATCTGATCTTTATGTGAAAGAAATGTTAAAGGTAAAAGAGAGGTTGGAAGTAGTAGAAGCCAAAAGCACTGGAAACAGATTGTACAATCCATATAATAACAGCTGAAAACCAGGCTTTAGCAACAAGCAACAAAGTTCTGAAGGAGCAAGTGTCATTGTTACTGGAAGCTCTCCGAATAGGGAAAACAGAATGGCAACGCATGAAAGCGGAAGTGCAAAACATGAAGAAATTTGTAGTGGAGAATACAGAGGTGATGAATGAGAAACCATCCCAGGATAAGGGGAAAGTAGTTGCCCAAATAAACAACAATGAAGAAACATCAAGAGAAGAGAGGAAAGGGGATTCTGCAAAACTCTCTGAAACCTGGGCTCAAGTCACTAGTAATTCTGCTAAGAGGGAAGGAGAAACAAACATTCAGGTGGACAACATGCAAGATAGAGAAAGAAAGGAAAGACAGGATAGAGCAACAAGCATAATTATTAAGGGGGTTAAATATTATGGGAAACATGAATGTACTCTTGACCTTGCAAGAGACTTCTTGAAAGACAAGCTCCAATGGAAAGGACAAATATGTCAAGCATGGGGAGTAGGTAAGCCTAACGGTGAGAGAGAAAGGCCCATAAAAGTCATCATTCCCAACTTGCATGACAAAGATATCATTCTAAGCAGGGAGCATTTCTTGAGGGTTTCTTAGTTTTTTCTAGAAGAAGACTTAACTATAAGACGACAAGAGGAAAGGAGGGATGAAATGAAAAAATTTAGGGCAGCAAGAGATGAGGGAAAGAGATCATGGATTTATAAAGGTAAAGCTATGATAGCGCAATTTGGACCTCCTTCCAAAACAAGGAAGCAAAACGATAACAAAGAAGAGGTAGCAAACTCTTCAGCAAGAAATGAGGAAGCAAGGTCAGTATGGGCAAGCAGGGACAAAGAATGAAATGTGAGTCTTGCATGTCAAAACAAATAGCAACCAAGTCAAACCCAGGTTTCCTTAATATTAGTTTGTTGGAACTGCAGGGGTTACCCATGGAGACGAGGACCTAGGTTAGGGCCTATTGCGAAAGATAGAGACATAATTTGCCTCATAGAAATACATGAGCATGAAGGGTGCAAGACACCTTTGTTTGAAGGGTATTGGAAGAGAGCAGTGTGGAACAAGGCAACAGGGAATGGTAAAGGAAACGGGGGTATCATGGTATTAGTAAGAGAAAAATAAGGTCATTTCATTCAGCTAGAAAAAGAAGACCCAAATAAGCAATTTGTCTAGCTTAAAATATCAGAAAATGGAAATCACATCATAATTGCAGCATGTTATTTTGCGCCGCAAGTTTCAAAAATCTACAAAAGTAGAGCGTTTGACCACAAAGACCTCTTTTCAGCCCTAAAAATAGATATTGCAATATATTCTCAGCTAGGTGAAGTCCTTATAGTGGGGGATTTCAATGTTAGAACTGCAGGTGAACAAGCTAGCATTCTTTGTTGCAAAGAAGACAATGACCCTATCTAGCTTGCAGAAGAGAGTAATCATCAGTGGGAACGGATTTCAGAAGATAAAGGTTGCAATCTCTTTGGAGAAAAATTGTTTATGCTATGTGGGGATTGCGATTTAGTCATTTGTAATGGTTTGACTAGATGGGAAAAGTCCGACAATTTCACTTGCAATAGTTACAATGGAGCATGTGTAGTAGATTATGCAATTTTCTCACATAGTTTGTGTGGGAAAATGGAGGAAGTGTTGATTGGAGATCAAATTTGGGACTTAAAATCAGATCACAAGCCAATATATTTAAGTTTCTCTTGGACCGAAAAGAAGCAATTAGGGTCAAAAACTCAGTGTGTCCAACAAAATCCTCCAAATGGCAGAATTCTTTTGACTCCAGAGAATTGTAATACCTTCAAAAAAATGTTAGAGAGGCTCTTTGAGAAGGAGGAAATCTCATTTCATGGCCTTCATCGTCATGGATTAACACATTTAATTCAAAGTGCACTTGCTAAGTGCAAAAGAGAAAAAATTAAGAGGTCCGAAACAAATTCTTTTCCGTTTAATGCTTGGTTTGACAAGGAATGAAAAAAGGCAAGGAGAAGGTGGAAGGAATCAGACAAGGATAACATAAAGCTCAAAGCTTACAAGCAGATAGTAAGAAAGAAAAAGGTTGATTTCATGGTTTTGAGGAGAGAAGACCTAATATTCCTTGGGAAAAATAACCCCAAACTATTCTAGAAGGAGCTCCAACCGAAAAAGGTACAAACTAAAAACAACATTATAGCTTCTAAATGGTTCTACTATGCAAGACAATTTTATGAGCAGGATCCCAAGGTTGACCCTCCTCCCGTAGTCAACACATACACAAAACACTTCACGGTGTAAGATGTAGAGATGGGTATCAAGAGGTTGGGTGTTGGAAAAGCAAAAGACTTAGATGAACTCCAAGCAGAGTATCTAAAGTGGGGCTTAAAAATTCTTCCACCTCACATCACAAAAATTTTCAACAACATCATACAGCATGGGTTCCCCACAGATTGGACAACTAGTATGGAAATACTTCTTTTCAAGAGTGGTGACATCAATAATCCCTTCAATTATAGAACCATAATGATACACCCCTTGTTTGCAAAGTTATTTGGAAGCATGTTAGAAAAGAAAATCAGCAAGTAGGCAGAAGAAAGAGATAAACGTGCTAAAGGGAAAGAAGGTTTTAGACCTAAACACTCCATAGTTGATCATTGCATAACTTTAAGGCACATCATTGAAAAAGTTTGGGAAAAAAAGGAAGAAGTTTTTTGCTGCTCTGTTAATTTCATAAAAGCCTTTGACACAGTTCCTAGGGATAAGCTTTGGGGTAGAATGGAGGAACTCAATATTCCCAGGCATTTGAGAGTAGCTGTGCATAGGTTGTATGAAGAGGTGAAAGTCAAAATTACAACTTCAATGGGCATTTATGAAAGTTTTAGAAGCAATATCGGGGTCAAGCAAGGTTTCCCATTGTCTCCTACCCTTTTTGGGTTATATATTGACAAGCTTGAAGAGTGGCTAAATTCACAAGGGGGTGACGGTATCCATTTGGGCAAGTTCGTTATAAGGCTTCTTTTGTATGCAGATGACCTTATATTGATTGCTAAATCGGCTCTTGGTTTGCAAGAGCACTTATGTTCCCTTGAGCATTTTTGTATAAGGGTGGGGATGCAAATCAATATTAGTAAAATGAAAGTAGTGGTTTTCTCTAACAAAAGAAATCATAAGCAACATAAATTCTACTTTGAAGGAAACATTTTGGATGAAGTTGAAGACTACAAATACCTCGGAATTGACTTCAATGGAAATTTAAGTTGGGATGGTTGTAGAAAGAAAAGAACTTTAGGGGGTTGGAAAGAATTTTATGCTTTTCAAAACAGGTGTAGAGAGGCAGAGTTGTGGGACTAGAAAACCACTCTAACTATTTTTGGGCTTCTAGTGATTCTGGTGATTCTCTACGGTTGTGAACTATGGCCAGCAACACAACCGAGATGCAGTGGAAACAAATTGAGAAAATTCAAAAGCGTTTGATTACAAACAAATTCAAAATTAAAAGTGTAGTCCCTTATGTTATCATGTTAAGTGAAACAGGGGCTGCTCCTATTGAAGCAATTGCTATGGTGCAAATCATAAGGTATTTGAAAAAAATTGAGCAAATGGAAGAGGCTAGATGGCCTAAGGTTGTGTTTAGTGACAGATTGTGCAAAATAAAGAAGACTTGGATGCAGCAAAATAACAAATGGTTTAGTAAATGGGGCATTTGCTTGAGCATGTGTCCTACAAATAGTAAGGAGATAAAAAAAAAAATTATGGATAAGTTCCACAAACGTACTTGGGAGAAAGAGCTAGGGAGAAAGAAGAAGTACTACATTGAAGAGTTTAACCCCACTCATAACCATCGGCAAAAGGCGTACATAGGGGCCAATATTTCTTGGAGATCTAAAATTCTTATTGCTCAATTAAGGACTAATTCCCATCAACTCTGTTGTGAAACAGGGTGTTGGAAAAGGCCAAAAGAAATGTGGGAGGAAAGAGTACATGTATTTTTTTCTCTTCTGGAAAAGTGGAAACAGAAACACATTTCATTTTAGAATGTGAAGCCTTAAAAGACAGCAGAGAAAATTATGTAGGTATTCTGGCAGCTAGTTCTTGGGATAATCTATTCAGCGAAGAGTTTGTCAAGAAGATGGGAGTGGTTATTGTAAAAATTCACAGGAAAAGGGCCAAATACAAAAGCCAGATGAAAAAACAATCTATCCCATAGGCTATTTTTGGCCCCGTGAACGTTAAAAATACTTTCTTTCTTTCTTTCTATCTAAATTGTGTTTTCATTAATGTGGCAATATTGCTAATTCGTTGAATGGTGGAAAGACAACACATAAGCAAGACACTAGATTTTGATGTAGTTGATTTAATTTACCTATTGAATTAATGTGGAAATATTGCTAATTCATTAAATGGCGGAAATACAACACGTAAAGACACTAGATTTGATGTGGTTGATTTAATTTACCTATTGCACTCGAATTATTAGGATAAGATTTTAACGTGGAACCGTATTTAGTCATTTGAATTGGTTTATACCACATTTATGCATAAATAAATGAATGGTGAATTTTAGAAACTCTCCATATTATTTTATATGATAATTAAGAGATGGTCCAATCTTAAGTCATAGTGTGTGTTTGTAGAGTTGGGCTTAGATTTATTATTTAGCTACGTGGAAAATTGGGTTGAGAAAAACACTAGTAGATCCTTATTAATTGGCAAAGGCTAGATTATATGATATAGACTCAATATGTAAAAATAGTCTTAAATCGTGAGCTTTATTTATAATAATAATTATTAAGATCTTTATTTGGTTGAAATGAATATTCACATCTTCCAATTTTTATATTTTAATGGATATAATAGTAAGTGTAACATAATCTTAAATAATGAATTTTATTTATAATAATAATTAAAATCTTAATTTTGAAATATTTTTCTTAACTTTTGGTTTTTACAATATTTTTTTCAATATTAATAATTAAGTTCATTTTATTTGGTGGATTTCACTCTTTCAGTTTTGTTGAAATGAATATTCACACCTTTCAATTTTTAATATTTTAGTGGATATAATAGTAAGTGTAACATTATTTTCACATATTTTCTTATAAAGGTTGTCTAATTGTTCTATGTTATGGTTCTTTTTGTCCTAAGGCACTTGGATTATACACAATTAATCACTTAAATATGTAGATTCAACAAATTCTCAAAAGATTTAGGACAAAATATCTCCCTAAATGAGTCAAAATGTAGAAAAATCAGAGTACAACTTTTCCTATATAAATTTACAATTGATTGAAACAATCAATATATAATGATTGAAGTTGATATAGACACCCACTTTATTTCAAGAGTAATTTAATAATTTCATCTTATATATGTAAACAATGTATACATAATATTATTAACATTATAAGTAATTTAATGATTCATCTTATATATGTGGACAATATATACATATTATTATTATTATTATTATAATTGAGTTTAAAATATATGATTGGACACTAATTTCTTTCCATCTTATCATTTTCCCTTCATACATAGTTTCTTCACATCTTGCCTTCTCTATTTTCCTATATCGTGACATGTCGCTACAAGGATACCTTTCTTGACCTTGAAGGCATTCACATCTTATCTTTAGGAAGGGATATCGTTATATATTTACAGAATTTATATCATAAAACATGATTTTATTATAATGGTAGTGTTCATAATATAAATTATGTGGATCACGTTTGAACACCTGGATTTGAGAGTGCAATCTGAAGCTTTCCATGTTGTGAGCATGAAAATATACATTAATTCAGTTCAACATTTGTCGTTTTTTCACTCTGCTTCTTGATATAGATACCTTGAACATCAACTAGTGGAACCTCTACTCGAAGGTCACAAGGGGCTTCAACATTTCTCTGATTAAACCACATCTGGGTCAATTTTCTTGGTCTGCCCGCAGAAGGAGTCATGGATTTCAAAGTCGGTCGCATGGGCAATACATGAGGGATAGGGTTGTCACGAGATCTATCTTCGCGTCCCTTGATTGCCTCCAGCATTTCCTCCATGGAATTGCGTTGTCGTAGTTGAGGAGGAACTATTGTTGTTGCGGACAACATCGTTTTAAGCTATTTCTCGGCTTAATTTTTTCTTTAATGGGATTAAATCCAGCTCGATCCTTCACAAAATTTAAAGTTCATTTCCTAATGTTTGTCTCAACAAAAGAACTTACAGTCAAAATTTTGAATACGATCTAAATTGATTTAAGAGCATGCAAAACCTCGGACCTGGAGGTTATTCTCAGAATGAGAGTGGATTCATAATTTATAAGATAATGCAGCCTCCTCCACCAAGTGTTTTTTCCGTTCGATTTCGAGGTTTTTTAAGTGCTAGTGTCCTTAAATTTGAGTTCCAACCCCTTCAACTGGTCCTTAGAAGCTTTGATTTCTTTTCTTAAGGCCTCACTCTAGCTCTATTGGCCTTAATCTCCACGTTAATCTTCTCCTTTTGTGTGTGAACGCTCTGAATATCTGCTTCAACCCTCACAATGTGCTTTTGCGAGATTGGATCCTGGTCCATTTCTTCCCAATGTTGTTGCTCCTCCCCTCCTCATCCCTCCACAATTTTTCTTCAAATGAGAAGGTGGAAACTGGTAACGATACATTTCGATATTCATAATTGGTTAGGGTATAGGTGTTTTGTTTCATTGTGTATAGCATGGCTTTAAAATTTATAAAAGTGATTCCATTTTTTATATTTTTCATTTTTTGGGGTTGGAATCGGATAGTTGCAATGTCGCTTCCTTAATGTAAGTTAAGAATATTCAATAAATCAAAATCAACAAAATCAAAAATACAAGAAACCGAGTAAAATCATAAATTTTGGTTTCCTTAATTTGGATTATGATACCCAAAGGTAGAACGTTTTAATAACGCATAAACAGGGCCTTTAGTGTAGGAGGTGAAAGTTGGAATGTAATGCAAAATAAATCCTAAAGAGTAGGGAAAATCTTGGAATAGTTGAGATTAGTATTTATTTTTAAATAACTACCATTTCACATAGAAAAACTTCAAAGTTACAGTAAGAAGGTGGGGAAAACGGGAGGTTTGATCGTAAAAAACTATTAATTTTCCTTTGTGTGTTTTGAAGAGATAGAAGACCATACTTGTATGGGTGTCGACTGCACACAGACATTGGAATTAACATCTTATTATGCTAAATTTATAATTTATTTGAATTTGTTTAGGACTTTTTGTTTTCATTGGTTCTACAATGGTCTTGTGTTTGTCTTGAGGTCATGCAAATACGGATTTGAAAATAATTATTATTATTAGTCATGGTACAAGCTTTCTGTCTCTCTGAAAACAACAGTGAAGTGAATTTATCAAAATGCCCTGGCCACAAATACTGCAAATACTGAGATGATATGTGCTTGTGGGCACTCTCTCACCTCAATACATCTTTTGTTTCTGGATTATAAACACCTTTCTTAACACCACCTGTGAATCCCCCAACTCTGAGTATCCATTTTGGCTACATCGCCATGTTGCCCATCTTTAATCTACGTTTTGTGGAACACATCTCGAGTTGAAGCAATGAAAATGGTTCTTTGGCAAAGAAGCTCACTCAAATGCCAGCTCCAATCAGCAGTACAAAAATCAACAGTACAAAAACTCTAGGAAGGAGTTTACCCTCTCATAAGCATCATCTACATGCACAACTAAAAGACAAACAAAGCAAACCAACAAAAGAAGCATCATCTATATGCACAACTAAAATACTACTGAAGAAAACCAACACAGTTCCAGGAGCACTCCTGAGATATTGCGGAACAGAGTTCAACTTATAGTTACCATCAACTTCTAAATATATTCCATACCCATACCCATTCTATTTTTTTTCACTTTCTCACATGGTATAATAAATCATTATTATTCTTGAACCATCTTAAAAATTATTCTAATTTCTTTAAATATTATTAATATAGAATATATATGTGTGTGTGTGTGTGTGTGTGTGTGTGTGTGTGTGTGTGTGTTCGTTTTAAATTTTTGGAAATTGATGATTTAAAAAGAATATTTTGATTCACATGTATTTGTTTAATTATCTTCTAAAATGATTTTTTTTTAATTTTTATTAAAAAAAAAAATTTTTTTAATTATAATGATTTTTTTTTAATATTATTAATATATATATATATATATCTGTCTATTTTAATTTTTTGGAAAATTGATGATTTAAAAGAAACATTATGATTAACATGTATCTGTTTAATTATCTTTTAAAATTAATTCTTTTTAATTTTTATTAAAATTGATTTTTTTAACATTTTAAAAACATTATTATGAACATGTATTTGTCTTACGAAAATGAAGTATTATAAACAAGGAATCCAAATCTGAAAAATGACAATTTTATAGTGAAAATTTGAAACTTAACCATTTTTCATATTACAAATCACAATTTTTATAGTGAAAATTTGAAACTTAATCATTTTTCATATTACAAATGAATTTGTTAATATCCATTTTCATTGAAATAACAATTCCAACATTTTAAATTTTAAATTTGAAAAATTCCACAAAAATAAATAGAATAAAAAGACATTTCAAAAGATAGCTTGATTTGCTTCATACAAAAGTAAACTTGGCTTATAATCTAAATGCTATTATTGTTACATTAATGTTTAATTTGTTCAAGTGCCATGTTATGAGTTTGTGGATTACACATATGTGCAAGGGGGTCCTTTGATGCTAAGGATGGTGGATTTCTTAGAAGAATGAATGATTTCATGGTTTTAGATTGTCTCCCCCAAGGAGAGGATTTCATAGCTCTCAAGCATATTCACAAGGAAGTTTTTTATAGTAGGATTTCATAGCTCTCAAGCATATTCACAGATGATGTTTTTAATAAGATGGTGTCTTTTATATTAGATGGGCTCCCAATGGGAGTGTTTATTTCCTATGGAGCCAAGGATGGGGGATTACTTAGTAGAAGGGATGGTGTTATAGTTCTAACATGTTTTTTCAAAAAGGTGATTTCATAGATGTGTTTTGTCTTTACAAAATGAGTCATTTATTGTAGATAGGGTTAAGGAAGAGGCATTATTATAGATGTGTGAAATATGAAGGATTAATGTTCCTATATTGTAATAGGACCTAGAATATAGAGATATTTAGCCAAAATAATTATTCATAACTTTGATACATCTTTATAAGTGAGTATTTATTTTGAACAAGACCATAGGTAAAATTAAGCTTCACTAAAAAATCCATGGAATTGCACTCTAAATGAAGATTCTTAAGATATTGGGCAGTGATCAAAGCCTTGCACTATAATGTAAAGAATAATGACAAACAAAATATTCTTAATAATTTATTAACTATTATTTTTATAATTATTCTTAAATAATGTTTTTAAAATTCAAGTCAAAATGGTTTCCTCTCTAGCTTTGTGAAATTTGGACCTTCCTCATGTTGCCACTCTAAAGTTTATTCTTTGATTTTGTTTTATTAATAATAGCTATTATATATAGGCTTCACTTATAAGAAAACTGATCAAATTTAATTGCATTTATAAGAACAAAATTTAATTGTTAAGAATACATGTCATCTCAAACAACTTAAATTAAATTCAAGTGATATTCAATTGACAACTTTATAATTATTTTCATTAATTAAATTTGGTCTCAATGGATGTTAACCATCGTTATGATCACCATATTAATATATTACTAATTAATGTAATAATATAGACTTAATAATTATTATATATAATTGACACATGAGAGCTCTGCAACATTAGGGTTCACATGCACCAGCTACCCTCATACCCTAACCTCATATGAACTCCTCTGCACACCTCTGATCACCTCTGCACCTTGGTATTGATCACCACATAAGAATGGGAACATAAGGGGGGGGTGAAATCCCCCTCTTACCACAACGTCGTCGCCAATGATATGGAGAACTCGCGGGGGTGCAGACCATCCTTTGAGTCACCATTGCACTTATGAGACCAATATCTACAGGAAGAGATGTATATAAGCAAAGAACCGAACATGGATGATCATTCCTCGCATCCAAAATCAGCTTGGGTCTGGATACCCAGAAAATGTATCCCCCAAGCCTCGATTATGCCTAGGCACGTCATCAAAACCACTAGGATAGGGGAGCATATGTAGTTCATGAGATACCATGCCCTCATCGGAAAATTCCTAGGTCTCTGGCCCTCAGAAAAGGACCTAACTCGTTGGATCAAGGCGTGGTGGAACCCCAAGGGAGACTATGAGCTCCAGCTGAGCTCCAAAGGCTTCTTCACAGTAATATTATACAACCTAGAATATAAGGACAGGATCTTTGAAGGGGGACCATATTTCTACAATTCGGATGGCCTCTACCTCCACTTTTGGACAGACCACTTCTACCCAGAAAAGTAAAAATTTGCATATGAAACAGTATGGATTCACCTCTATTCCCTACCTTAAGAGTTCTGGTTAGAGGAAATTTTACTGGGCATAGGAAACACCCTGGGTAAATATGTCAAATCTTCTCAACCCACCAAACAGAGAAAATACACCTCTTACGTAAGGATATGTGTCTATATGAACATATCCAAAGCTCTGATGGGCATAGTTACCTTAGAATACCAAGACGAGGAATGGGCCCAAACCATAGACTATGAACACATTCCTTTTAGATGTCGAAAATGCCATGAACATGGACACCTTTTCAGAGACTGTCCTCTCAATAACCCCCCCCCCCAAGAAGGAAGATGAAGAGAAATCAAAGGAAGGATTTACCCAGGTGAAAAATTGAAGGAAACAAGTGCAAAATAAGCCCACTACCAACAACGAAAAAAAGAACCCAAATAATAACTCATTTGAATCCCTCAACTGCCTCCCAGAGGTATAAGAAGTGGGAAAACCCCACAAAATCAGGGGGACAGATCCCAGCAAGAACAAGGAAGGCCAGTTGTCACAAGAGTATCAAACCCCAACAAACCAAGTAGATCCACAGACTCACCCAGTCTCAGGGAAGGAACCAGAAAGAGAGGAAGACACAGTCATGGAAATGGATGAGCAGGACCTAGAGAGGTTAGAAGAAGCACTCAACAAGAAGGATATTAAAACCTTACCAGAGGAACAACTCAGGAAAGTCCACAAAGTATTTTTGGACTCATCAACAGGGGATACATCAAGGTTGGGGATCAACACAGACCCAAACCAAGATCCAAGAAAATACCCAAAAGAAAATAAGTGATGAGGCAAAGAATCATCTCATCAGCTAATAAAGGAAGCGAGAAACTATATGATCAACTCTGGACAGATTCACAAGCTCTCAGAGAGCTCCTTTTCCAACCCACCTAATTGTTAACTATGAATATCCTCACTTGGAATATCAGAGGGCTAAATGGAAGATCCAAGAAAAGGATTCTCCGAAACTGCATCAAAATGCAAGACCCTGATATATTCCTGATACAAGAGACAAAATGTGCAGGGAAAACTATAGAAGATATCATCAAAAGATGTTGGCGTAATTGTGAATCCTATAAAACAGATTCAAAAGGGGCTTCAGGAGGCCTGGCCATCCTATGGAATCCTGCAATAGTCATCCTTGATCAAGGATTCTCCACTCCATGCACCATCACAACGCACTACAGAGCCATCGGCTCGGACAAGGAAAGAATGATCACAAATTCCTATGGACCGTAGAACAACCAAGACAAAGACCTCTTTATTAAAAACCTGGCTTACCTAGGTTCCTTAGTGGATGGAAAGCGATGGATAATAGGGGTGGAATTCAACATGATTCTCATGCTGAAGGAGATTCAGCGAGGGGGGAAAAAGCGCCTGGAGCAGGACAGTGAAAAATTCCAGGAACTCATAGAGAACCTCAGACTGCTAGACATTGAGAATAGCAATGGCACCTACACCTGGACCAACAAAATATCAGGTCACCAAAAAATAGCATGCAGGATTGATCGCTTCCTCATATTGGAAACTCTCCTATTGGAAGGCCCCCTAGTAGATTCCAACATCCTCCCAAAGGAAGGTTCGTACCACTGGTCGGTTCAGCTCTAGGTTGACACTATTGCCACCCCCAAGCTTAAATTCTTCAGATTTGAAAATTATTGGCTCTCCCATCCAAATTTCTAGGAGTTAGCCCGTCACTGCTAGAGCACTGCGGAAACATAGATGGGTACAAAAATGTATTACTTCTAGAAAAAACTCAAACATTTTAAACAACAGGTGTGCAAATGGAACAAAGAATTCTTTGGGAACATTTTCCAGGAGAGAAAAATACTGGAACAAAAACTAGAGAATCTTCAGAGACAATTCATTCAAGTAGGATACACAATCACTCAGTAGCGGTAGGAGAGAGATCTTAAAAGGAAACTAGAATAAATACACAAGTAGGAAGAAATCCTATGGAGACATAAATCTCGGGTTCAATGGCTCAACGAAGGAGAGAAGAACACCAAATTATTCCACCATTCTATGATCCACAGACACCTTATCAATCGCATCATGAAGCTAGATGACTCTCAAGGCAACACCCTGTTAAATCATCAGGAAATAATGCATGAGCTGACAGACTTCTACAAGGACCTCCTCTCAGAACCCAAGGTAGAACTCACCTCAGCAATAGAGTGGGTGACCCAAAATATCCCAACTATAATCACCCAGGAACATAATGAGGATCTCATGACACCTATAATGCAAGCAGAAGTGGATTAGGCTATTCAGGAGTTACCCACAGGAAAGGCTCGAGGTCCAGATGGTTTCACAACAAAATTCTTCCACTCCTGTTGGCCAATGTTAAGGGAGGAAGTGTGGCAGCTAGTGGAGGAATCATGCAGCTCAGGCAAATTTATTTTGGCACTAAATGCCACTTTCCTCACCCTAATACCCAAAGAAGAAAGAGTCACAATTCCAAGGAACTTCAGACCCATAGCTCTTTGCAATGCGATCTACAAAATCATTTCCAAGGTCATAGCTCTAAGACTCAAGCCAATTCTACCCTTCATAATCTCCAAGGAGCAATAAGAATATGTTGAAGGAAGGAAAATCATGGATAGTGTCATTCTTGTCCATGAAATCATTCTCGCTCAAAAGCACTCGAACTCCAGGTATGCTTCTAAAACTTGACCTTTCAAAAGCTTTTGACAAATTAAGCTGGAAATACATGAAAGTGCTCCTATTGGCTTTCAGTTTCAACAAGGATTGAGTCTCCTGGATAATGGACCTCACTTCCTCAACCTTTTTCTCAATGCTCATCAATGGTGTCCCCTCTCAACCCTTCTCCCACTCAAGAGGGATAAGGCAAAGCGACCCTCTCTCCCATTTTCTTTTTGTCATAATGGTTGAAGGTCTAGGATGCTATATCAAGGCTTCAATTCAAAATGGATCCCTCTAAGGCCTCCCTCTTCACAGATTACAACCGGCAGCCTCCCACAACCAATTTGTTGATGAAACGTTACTAATGAACACCCCCACCACGCAAGAAGCATTAAAACTAAGCTCCATCCTCATTGATTTCAACGAAGCCTCTGGAACCACCTTTAATCTGGCCAAATTGCAGCTCTTCTTTTTTAATACTCCTATGGCAATACAACATCACCTTTCTCAAATTCTGAATACCCTTGTCTGCACTCTTCCCTCTCACTACCTGAGACTCCCTCTTTCTAACACAATAACCAAAAACATCTCTTGGTATTATCTCCTACTCTCCATCACCAACCATCTTAGAAACTGGACCTTTTGCTCCCTCAACCTTCCAACCAGAATTGTTTTCTTAAAGTCAGTCTTCCAAGACATCCCAACTTACCTCTTCTCAGCCCTAGCCGCCCCCCAATCAGTCATAAATAAAATAAGGAATCTGCAAAGAAACTTTCTATGACATGGACACAACCCAAACAAAAATTGGGCTCTATTCAGCTGGGACAAAGTCCGCAAGCCCAAATATTTAGGTGGTATGGGCCTCCGAGACCTTGGTAAATTAAACAACACCATGGGAGAAAGAATTTGGTGGATATGGCTCAAAAATCAAGCAGAGATCTGGGCAAAATTATGGAAATGAAAATATGCCTCAAATATACACCAAAGTCAACTTATAAGAATGCAGGGGCAAATTCAGGGCTCCAATATATGGAATGCGGCTTGGAAAAATCAACCACTCATACAGGAACATGCTTTCTGGGAAGTTTGCAACGGACAGAGTACCCTATGCTGGACAGATTCCTGGTAGCAAATTCCACCCCTATGACTGGAAGAAAATAAACAATCCTACGAAAATCACATTCAAGATCTTGCCACTCTCAAAGTGGTAGATCTATGGAAAGAAACCCCTAGCAACTCTCCCTGGTGAAGATGGAAATCCACTCATCAGGAACTCCAAGTGGCAATGAACTGTGACTGGCAGCACTAGAAACAAGCTACAAACCAAAGGTGAATCTGGAAAAGCATAGACCAAGACATTCTCATATGGGGATACACACCTCATGGAATCTTCACTCTCAAGGAGGGATACACTCTTCAAGATAATTTCCATAACCTTTAGAAAGACAACATCTGGACAACAATATGAAGATAAAAACTCTGGCCCAAAATCTCCACGTTCCTATGGCTTCTACTCCAGAACAAGATCTTAACCTGGGAAAATATATAAAGAGTTTCATTGGCCCCTCAATATGCCATCTCTTCCATCTCCAAGCAGAAACCATGGAGCACCTCCTAAATAATTGTTTATTTAGTGAGAACATGTGGAACCAGGCCACTCAGTTCATGAGAAGAACCAAACGAGTTAAAAATAGCATCATAATCACCTTCATGGATTGGGGCTCCGGTTCCTTCAAAAGTCCTATCCTGAACAGAGCCTAGCAACTCTTATCAGGCTTCAGAGTTTGGAAACTATGGAAAGAGAGGAAGAGAATAATCTCTCATTCCCATCCATCTTCTCCCACCCTCCTCTAGAATACTATCCTCCTACATATCCAAGAAACTCTTCAGCTACGATTATGAACCAAGGAAGACTTCCCCACTGACCTAGGTGAGATCTCACTCCTCAACTCTTGGGGCTTCTCATTTTCACTCTCCACCCCTCCTCAGCAACCCCCTCTAATTTCAAAATCCCTTAGTCCCACTAAATGGCTTCCCCCCCCCCGCCAGACTTCCATAAGATCAACTTTGATGGATCATCAAAAGGAAACCCAGGACACTCAGGCTGTGGAGCGGCCATAAGAAACAACTTGGTCCAAATTCAAAGCCTCACTRTAGAAAATATCGAATACGACACCAACAATTCAACAGAAAACTGGGGTCTCATCAAAGGATTTCAAGTGGATCTAGATCAAAACCTCACCTGTTTGATCATTGAAGGAGGCTCCAAAATCATAATAGACTTGGCAACAAAAACAYTGAATGGCAGAGATCYAGGGAAAATCACTCCCAGATRGCACYTCCTTGGCCCTCTTCACAGCTTCCAAACTCTTCTCAGACCTTCTCTAACTCTAACCCCTTCACACATTAGGTAAAGTGAAAACAAAGTTGCGGATAGACTGGCCAATGCAGGGGTTGACTCGATGCAACAGATCATTCTCCACAATTCTCGGCAGTCCCAAAGCTCACCCCTCTAGCTCCAATGCAAGAAATTGGCCCCAATATGGACGGGGTGCCACCTTTGTCTACTTAGAACTTATACCAAGATAGAAATGATCATAATCTYAGGAGAGAGAGCAACCATAAGCGTYAGCGCAGAAGATCATCAAATGACAAAYAATTTTGGGACCTCGACAATCAGGAGTAAGGAGCACGAAGGTTACTGTTTCCCAAAGTCATGAAGTCACGAAAAGTGAGAGTGGATCTAGACCATTAGTGCTAAAGGATATTTGGACCGTTGATCTGGTCCCATTGATCTGATGCGAGAAAATTTCGGGAACTCGACTATTGGGAGTCCAAAGCATGAAGGCAGCTATTTTCCAAAGTCGCAAAATGCGAAATCGCAAAAAGCGAGAATAGATCTGGACCATTGATACTAGAAGAGATATGGACCATCGACCTAGTCCCATCGATCTGACATGAGGAAATTTTGGGAACTCGACTATCAGGGGTCTGAAGCATGAAGGAAGCTATTTTCCAAAGTCGCATAAGCACAAAATGTGAAATCATCAAAAGCGAGAATAGATCTGGACCATTGATACTAGAAGAGATCCGGATTGTCGATCTGGTCTCATTGATCTGATGCAGGGAAATTTCAGGAACTCGGCTATCGGGAGTCCGAAGCAAAAAGGCATCCACTTTCCAAAGTCGTGAAATCATGAAATGCAAAAGCGCGAAAAGCAAGAACAGATCTAGACCGTTGGAGCTCAAGGAGATCTGGACCGTCGATCTGGCCCCATTAATATGACATGAGAAGATTTTGGGAACTTGGCTATCGACAGTTCGCATCATGGAGGGAACTGTCGGCCCAAGTCGCAAAGTCACGAAACGCGAAATCATGAAATGCAAGGGAAGATCTGGACTGTTGATCCCAGAGAAATATGGACCGTCGTTCCGGTCCTGAAGGACTTGCTAATGGAATTTTTGTGTAAGAAGATAGGCTACAGGTCTTTTTTGTAATCTTTCAGTTGGAATTAATATAAGGATCCACTTTTTATTCACAAAAAAAATTAATTATTATATATAACTATTAAAATTATAAAAATAGTTATATTTATTTAACTTAGTTAAATAACTATTTAAATTATAAAAATAATTATATTTATTTAAATTAGACAAATAATTAGTGTATTGTTGTTAAAAAATTTATCCACAAAATATAAGACCAACACATATTTTTAAATTCCATCATCTTTGACATCTTTATCATCTTATTTAAAATAAAATTATATCTTAAATAGTGAACCAACTTCAAATAAGATTATTTTGATTTCAAGATCTCTATTATTCTAATTAATAAGTGTAATATGAAAACTTGGCTTAAATTAGAAGGGATGCACCTTAGATGCCGAAGTAATTTTCTAAGAAAATCCAGGGGCATCTAAGCCGTCAAAATCACCATGGGTGCATCAACCATAGCTAGTTGGATTTCTTGGGTGTCTCTCCCAACTACAATGAGTTTCGACCTTGGGTCACCCTACAAATGAAACCCTTATAAACCAATCAAGCTTGTGGGATTTTACATATTAATGTTGTTAATAGGAATCATAAAGATATTGAAATTAAAATGATTTTATTTGAAGTTGGTTGACTATTTTGATGATGACCTATTACAAAAACTTTCTTATTGGTGAAAATTTTATATACATTCTAAGGTAAATTCTATAATTAAATGTATGATCTTTAAGTTATGATTTTATTTTAAAAACAAGAATAAGATAATAAAATTTTAAAATAATATGTTTTGGTCTTGTATATTGTGGTGGATAAAAATTTTAATATTAATATACTAATTATTTGTCTAGTCTAAATAAATATAGATATTTTCATAATTTTAATATTTATATATACTTATAACTGAGTGTATATTATGATATTAATTATTAATATCATAATGATGATATATACTTTTTTTTGTGAGCTATTTGTTTGTATTACCTTTAATGAACAAAAATTACAGAAGATGTTCCAGAGACTAGTGTGAGGCTACCATAGAAGGAAACCAGCCCCACCACCAGTTATAAAAGTTCCATAAAATCCTACTGCGACTGCTCCAAGATGACATAGTTAAATATTTTAGACTGGAATAGACTATTCTGGGCCTATGAATATACCAACAAATATGTCTTTATAATTTGATAGGCCAGACAGTAGCTACAAAAAACAAAAAATAACAGTCCATGATAGATTACTTGTTGGTAGAGTTGTAGGGGAAGGCATGAATGGACAATTCTGACCACTTGGGGGCCATTATTTCCTGTAGTAGATCCTCTTCATTGCATTGTTGTGCAAGGTTCTGTTGGTTGTGGAGCCTGATTATCTTCCTGATTCATAGGTCTTTTACTTTCAGTTGTGTTTATACCCCATGAAGTATTTACACCCCAGAAGTATGTGCACTCTTCCACACGGGGGAGTGTAGAGGGGGGGTACCCCCTCTGCGAGGTCTGGGGGGGATATCCCCCCATATGGGGTGTCCAGGGGCAAGAGGGCCCCCAGTGAGGGTTCGGGAGCTTAGCCCCTGAAGGAAAAATTTCCTTGTAAATTTATATTGTAATTTCATTATAAATCTGGACCGTTCATTATAAGGTCGTAGATCTAACGGTAGAGATTATGTTAGGGTCTTTTTCCCTAGAAGGAAACCCTATTTTATGAGGGAAATGTATTGCAGTTATGGTTGATGGAAAATATTGTATTCTGAGATAGGAGACTGTGAGAGAAAGAAGAGGAAGTTACAGTGGGTTTGTTGTAGGTTGTATCCCTTCATATGCTGGATAATAATAAAGGAAGGACCTGGCAATTTCTCTGGTGGA
>ML783986.1:254432-270926 GCA_009831015.1 Picea engelmannii
CAGGAGGAGATAGAATACATGTTCAGGGTCCCATATTCATTAGCAATTGGCAGCTTGATGTATGCAATGGTTTGCACAAGACCATATATTGCACATGTAGTGGGAGTTGTGAGAAGATATATGAACAATCCAGGTAAAGATCACTGGGAGGCAGAAAAGTGGATTCTCAAATACTTGAGAGGTACTACTAATCATGTATTATAGTTTGGAGGTTTAGAAACTATTCTACAAGGATATGTTGATTCAGATATGGCAGGTGATAAAGATAGCAGGAGGAGTACCACAGGGTATGTGTTTACTATAGGTGGAACAACAGTAAGTTGGATTTCAAAACTGTAAAAGGTTGTTGCACTTTCAACAACAGAGGCAGAGTATGTTTCTACTACAGAGGCTAGTAAAGAGATGATTTGGTTATAGAGATTTATGGAGGAATTGGGAAAGAAGCAAGAGAATAACAGGTTGTATTGTGACAGTGAGAGTGTCATTCATCTTGCAAAGAACGTAGCCTTCCATTTGAATATTAATCATATATAGTTGAGGTACCACTTCATACGATCTGCCTTGGAAGATGGACATTTGAAGTTGGAAAAGATACACACTAGCTAGAATCTTGCAGACATGTTAACAAAGGGAGTAACCAAGGAGAAACTGAGTTCCTACTCAGTTTTAGTTGGTCTTCAAGAATGAAGATGAAGATGAGGAATTTTCCAGGTCCAATAAGGTTCAGAGTCCAGCATATACAACAGCGGTGGAGTTGTTGAGATTAGTCTCCAAGTGGGAGATTGTTGGTTGTGGAGCCTGATTATCTTCCTGATTCAGAGGTCTTTTACTTTCAGCCATGTTTATACCCCATGAAGTATTTACATCCCAAAATCATGTACACTCTTCCACGCGGGGGAGTGCAGAGGGGGGGTACTCCCTATGCGGGGTCCGAGGGGGATATCCCCCAGGCTGGAGGGGTCTGGGGGCAAGCGGGCCCCTAGCGGGGGTTCAAGGGTGAAGCCCCCGAAGGAAAAATTGTCTTGTAAATTTGTATATTTTAATTTCATTGTAAATCTGGACCGTTCATTATAAGGTCGTAGATCTATTGGTAGAGATTATGATAGGGTTTTTTTCCCTAGAAGGCAACCCTCTTTTATGAGGGAAATGTATTGCGGCTATGGTTGATGGTGAATATTGTATTCTGAGATAGGAAACTGTGAGAGAAAGAAGAGGAAGTTATAACAGGTTTGTTGTAGGTTGTATCCCTTCATATGCTGGATAATAATAAAGGAAGGACCTGGCAATTTCTCTGGTGGACGTAGCCCACACTGGGTGAACCACGTAAATCTATATCTCTATTGTATTGTGTATCTTCTATGTTTTGTTTCCACATTTATTTTATTTTGTTTCTCCACGGTTCTGTTTTTCTAACAGGTTCTTCAAACCCAAATCCAAAATCCATTCTAGGTGTTTTTCCATCATCTCTTGGTGACATTTCTACTTGTCATTATCTCAACACATCTCCATGATGATTTATCTCTAAGCATCAGTGAAAACCGATTGAGGAGGGGGTGAAGGATTAGATATAGAGGTTTCCTCTGGGTTTGGGATATGGGTGGTAGTTGCGGAAGTGGTCACAAGAGTGGAGGCAGGCTTGCAATCTTCGGTTTCGATTGGAGGGGAGGAGGAGCGATTAGTCATTCAGGAGTGGAAAGGACAAACACAACATGGAAAATGTCAGAAACAAGTGTAGGGGGTTCTACCATGTAGAATAGAGAGAGATCCAGATCGAAGTGATATAGTGTGCTCTCTGGGAATGAGTAAGAACCATTAGAGATGAAGGTTGAGGATGATAGAGGTGAAGGGGACCCTCGTAATTATGAAGAGAAACCTATGGCAAGGTAAGAGTAGTGAGCGAAGGTAGAAAAACCAGAGAGCATGCAGAATTAGATGAATAACAAGGTAAGGTGTCTTCCTGGTGAAGACAATGGTCTTAAGACATAGAAGGATCTGGAGATCCATTAATTTCACATGAGTGACACTCATGGTGGAGGCCAGTTGCAGGGACGATCGCTGGAGGGGGCAAGTCGAGAGTAAATGAACGTCGTCAAGACAACAAACGAGAAGATATGGGAAGGGTCATTTGTTGTGGATCTCTCATGACATGGCATCCAGGTGTCACCCCATCCGGGGTTAATGATGATAGTTCTCATCCATTGAGACCAAATTTAATTAATATAAGTACTTATAAAGTTGTTAGTTGGATATCACTTCAATTTAACTTTAATTTAACTTAAAGTCGTTGTGTGATAAAGTGTAATTGAATGTTATTCTTATAAGTGAACCTATATATAATAACTATTCTTAATCATAATTTATTAAGAAAACAAAATCAAAGATTAAACTTTAGAGTGGTAGCATGAAGAAGGTTCGAATATCACAAGGAGAAACCATTTTGAATTGAATGAAATATAAAAATATTATTTAATAATAGTTATAGCCATAATTATAATAATAATAGATGATAAATTATTGAGAATATTTTGTTTGTCATGATCTTCATTGAGGGTGTAATTCCCGAGACTTTTTTAAGTGAAATTTAATTTTACTTGTGGTCATGTTCAAAATAAATGTCATTTACAAAGATGTATCAAAGTGATAAAATAATTATTTTAGATAAATATCTTTATATTTTTGGTCCTATAACAATAAGTAAACATTGATCCTTCATATTATTAATCTCATCTATAATAATGCCCCATCCTTAACCCTATCTATAATAAATGACTCACTTTGTAAAGACACAACACATCTATGAAATCATTTTTTTGGAAAGACATGTTAGAACTATAAAACTATCATTTCTATTAAGAAATCTCCCATCCTTGGCTCCATAGGCAATAAACACCTCCATTGGGAGCCCATCTAATATAAAAGACACCTCTTGCGAATATTCTTGACAGCTATGAAATCCTACTATAAAAGACTTGTGAATATGTTTGAAAACTATGAAATCCTCCCCTTTGGGGAGAAATGCTAAAATCATGAAATAGTTTCTTCTCCTAAGAAACCCACCATCCTTAGCATTAAAGGACTCCCTTGCACAAATGTGTAATCCACAAAAGAATAATTTTCCACTTGAAAAAGATAAATATTAATGGTGCAATGATAACACTTAAACTATAAGCTAAGTCTAAATTTGTATATAGCAAATAAAGCTAGCTTTTGGAATGTTTTTTTTATTCTATTTACTTTTGTAGAAATTTTCAAATTTCAAATTTAAAGTGTTGAAATTGTTATTTTAATGAAATTGAAAATATGAAAATCAATTAAATTTCAAAATTTCACTATCAAAATTGTGATTTTTTATGGCTGATTTCCTTGTCTACAATACTTAATTTTCACCAAAACAAATACATATACATATCTATAATGACATTTTTTTAATTATTGAAAAAATCAAATTTTAATAATCATTTAAAACAATACTTTTAAAAAATAATTAAACAAATAAATACATATTAAAAATAACATTTTATTTTTCTAAATCATCTTTTTCCAAAAATTTAAAACAATGAAATATATATTAATAATAAGGTTTTTAGAAAAATAAAATATTTTTTTATTGAAAATTTAAAACAATGAATTTTGAAAAATGAAAATCACATCCAAAATATTATTAAAAACATCCCTCTATAATGTTGTTCCTCTTTAAAAGGATATGGAAACATCATTAACAATGTTGTTCCTCTTTAAAAGGATATGGAAACATCATTAACAATGCACTTAGTATAGCACGCCATAGTATTTTTAATTAGGAAGATAGTTGGTCTATGACTACATATTGGTATGTTACAATTTCAAAGATATTTTTGAAAAAAAATAACAAAGCTATTTTTAAATAAATTTATTATATAAGTAAATATTAACATAATATATGAATTTATTAAATATTAAATTATATAGAAAACAAAATAATTTATATATAATTTTAAACATTAAAATTAAAATTATTAATTCTACTCTATCTTATTAATATTTAAATTATTAAATTGTGTTTTGCATAACAAAGTCAAGAAAAAATGAAATATCACACATAGTATTTTTATGGAATCGTGAATGAGAGATTAAAACAGTTAAATATTACTCATTTATGATTTCAGTGTGCCCATTGACCTAGTTATATTGTTGACTTACCACATGTCTTCTTTCCACGTATCTTCATGTCCATCTACATTGGTAGTCTGTCCTTACCTTTCCTTGTCCAGTTGCTCAGGTATTCCTCGGTACCAATGGACAATAGTTCATCCAGATGCCTAGCTCCATTATATATCATTGATTAGGTAATACGCTACCCAGCTCCACTCTATATGTTGGTGTGGCTTCACACAAATTATAAACACTAAACATATATTTTGCCCACAATTTTGATGCGACTGATTTTATTTTGAAGTTTTATAAATGGGCATGATTCCTCCTAGTTGTCCCACTAATATCCGAATTTTAAATAGAAAATCTACATGATGAACATCCTTCACCTCTATTACTTTATATATTAGATGGCCATCAGACTTCTGCCTTACTCTTTGGGTGTTAGTCCAAATCCTTATTTTTTACTTTTCACATTATACATTAGATGTTTCATTTCAAAATCAAGATAATATGCGAAGTGCAGTTATGTACTGTAGTACAACTATAATGAATAAAGTAGTTGATCTATGTCCATATTTTATATAATGAAATCTTTGAATGGAATGAATCGATCCCTCGAGAGAAAACAAAACCAATAATTACATCTCTGTAATTTTTACCTTTTCACTTAATATCTTTGATGTTTCATTTCAAAATGTAGATAATGAGTGAAGTTATATAATGTAATACAACTAAAATAATATAATAGTTGGCCATGTCCAGAGTCATTGTATAGAATCATGAATGGAATGGATTGACCTCCTCGAGGAAAACTATCCATAGTCAATGTATAGAGTCTTCAAATCAAATGGATTGACCTTCTCAAAAAACGCTAACGGAAAAGAAAATTGTGTTCCTTGATTAATCACAAGGCAAACCATTCCTCATCTTGAACATTCATCAAATCTTAGGTTATCGTGGAGTTTGATTAGAATCAGTAAAATAAATAAAAATTGTTTACGATGATTTATGTTTAAATTAGTTTAAATGTTTTGAGAGAAAATATAAATGCTAAATAATTCAAAAACATAAGTAAAAAATTGAACAACCATCATTGTATCATCGATGCATTCGAAAATCTCGACCATTAGTAATTGTCATTATCCTACAGGTTTTACTCCCTCTGGAAAGGTGTTGATCCAGTATTTTAGAAATGGTTACATTGGCTAATATGGCCATTTGAGTTCTTTGATCAGCTTGGATGACTTCTCTCAGTGAACAAAACCATTCTAAACATGTTTCAAACAATCTAAACACCTTTCCAATAGTTTTTATTGACAAAAGTGCTTCAAATAAACAATGTCAATTTCTCATCAATTATTCAAGGTTTGAGTTGGCAATGTTCTCTACTTCCAGTCATTGTTCTAGTTCCAGAGAATACATTGACTTCCATATGATGATATTGTGAAAGGTCGCTCCTCCAAGTGTCGTCCATCTTCTACAGAGAGTTTGTAAATGTTTTCTCCAACATCTTAGCACGATTTGGCTAACATTGTATATGGAATAAAACAACTCTCGGTATTCTAATATGTTTTTGTTTTGAGAAAACGTGGTGCTCTTACAAACTAGTGAAGTATTATTCTTACCACATAGATGCATGACGGTATGTTTCACCCACGGTAGGTGCCTGTTCGATTTCTATGAATCTAGTCATTCCTTTGTATAATGCTTTTGATATGGGTATTCTTTATCCTACTGTGTTAATTCAACAATCGTTTTGGGATAACATGTAGCAAAAACAAGTTCCCATTGGTTTTCAAGGGAATGCTAGCAGCATTGGCATTGTTACTTGTAGTGGGAGAAATTTTGTGGGTTTGAGCCCCAGGTATGTTTATCCATTAGGTCAAGAACATGAGATGAGAAGGGCTTGTCACGTTTCGTTATTACAATCTCATGCATGCTAAAGCAGGATTAACAGAAAATCCAGGAGCAACATTTGATGTAGAAATAGAGATTGTGGAAACATTACAAGAGTCTACTTTACATGAAAAAAGAAAAGGGAGATGAAGTTGAGGATGACAATGGATTTTGGATATGGCTCACGTAATTTCACTCATAAATTGAAAATTATGGGCATGCTTATGGTTTTTTGGCTTATCAATTGACAATTCTTCGTATGTGGATGAAGCATAACACTTGCATGTTCAATTATAGCAAGAAAAGTACAAAGCATGAAATTCCAAAGCCCAATATCAATTTTCTCAATCAGCAAAATAATTTACCAATTTCAACAAAGAGAGGGTTTTCAAGTAACCAAGAACCCCTGAAACACCCGACAAATTCCAGTAAATAGACTGGTGGTCGCTGCAACCGATAGTTCTACGACTACGCCTGATTTGATATGTGATAATGTACCATGATATGAATGGCAGAAGATGCCCCAACGATTTCCAATGTAGATCATGTGAGGGCCGTTGAGATTGAATGATGAGTTTAAGTGTGCCTGGAAAGGGATTATACAAGGTTGGTATATCTGCATATAAAAGACCCACCATTTTAGATTTCATTTTACTTTTTTTGATTCATTGAGTTTATCTGTTATTGTTATTTGTTTAGAGTTTTGACTTCATTGTAAAGAAGAATGGATCGTATGAAGTGATAATGACGAAGGTCCATCATTTATAGGATGTTGAATCTGGGATTTTATATGATTAATAATGTTTGTGGGAATCTATGATTCATGTATGTTTGTCGGTTACCCTTCCAAAGATAGTTTTCATAGCATTAATAATGTGCAGTGGGAAAAGGGCAAGGCCGGTGAGGATAAAATTCATGTAGTTATGTCGAAGGAACACGATTGGTCATTTGTGGGGATATATAAGGCTTCAATGGTATTGATGCCCCTGAGTTCCTAATGGGTAAACTCTATAAGGTTACCTATGATGAGCTTCAATGGATCCTTCAAGATTAGGTTATCAGAAACCTGATCGCCCGCATGCCCAATCCCAACAACAGAATCCTAATGGATTTGAAGCAAGATCAAGTGATTGTTTCCCAAATGTCAACCTCGAAAACACAATCGCAACCCCAACAACACAATTCTAGGCATCTAGATTTAGCACATGAATTCATAAAAAATATGCCTTAAAAACCTACAACTCAAAACCAAATTCGATGCCTAATCTCGTCCCGAAGATATCTGATTCCTCCTGATTCTGGTAGAGTAAAATATGTGTGCATGTAATTATATTTTCATTCTCATTAGTTTAAGATAATATTGAATCTATCTATCATCTTCTTTCCACATCCTGACATTGCGTGTTCGAATTACGTCGCTACTCTGCAACCCCAATCCCTATTTAAATATCTCCATCCAGACAAATATATGGATAAATACAAGAATCAATGGAAACATGAATTGGAATTTAGGCAGAGAAAGCCCTTGGATGATGACATAAGAACAAAGATGAAGAGGGAAAAGGAAAAAATGGACAACAATGACAGTAGCAGAAAAATCTCAAACTCCTCATCATCCTCTCTACACAAACAACCACAACCAACAACCACAACCCCATCGACGAGGAGGAGGATTCAGAGGCTGACCACCCTAATCGGGATTCGATCTTCAGACCAATCATAAACTATACAAAACCTTCATCAGAGGCCCCAACTTACAGGCTCGGCGATCAATGAACGAAAAATAAGTTGGTTAATTGGCGGCTGGCCTGCTTTATGTCTAACGAGTATCTCACTCGTGGGACACTACTGGGAATATCGTGGTTGTTGCAGGATTTGAACCACAATCGACATGGAATTAAGGATAAATTGAAGCCTAAGTCCGCTTATGTTGATCATGATAAAGATGGAAGTAGAAGAGAGAAAGAGACGTTGTATCACATGCTCACAGAATCTCTCTGATTCGGAATGTCCACCTCCTCGGTATTGTGAACCCTTCTCAGCTAGCGGCCTAACTTGGATTAGATTAATAAATATCCGTACATCTTTCCCCCCTCCCAAACAAATGCACTACATTCTGTACATATTGCAAGGGTCGTGTTTTCCTATTCGAACCTCGGGCATATGATGATAACGGTTGTGTAGTTTTTCATTAAAGCCATGTTTGGTTCCCCATGTTGCAGGTTTCCATTGGAAAAATCTGATTGTACAGACGTCATAGAAAAGGATAAGAGAAAACATAGCTTTCTAGTAGAATGATCCGACTGTAGAGACTTCATGGATAAGGATAAGGGAAATGCAGAGTAAATCCCAATGACAAACATATATCAAAGAACTTTTCAGAAGCAGTTGAGAGAGTGTTCTGCATGATTTTTTGTTGATTGAGTTGTGTAGTCGAAGCAGGGATTGGATCCTCGGACTTATCTACAACGCCAGTGTGTTAGGGGACTTTATCCTAGAAGGTATGCCATTTAGGGTTTGGTTGCATCTTCCATTTATATTATGTAATTAATTGTGATGTAAAACAGTTGATATGTCATCACCTCTTTGATTTTTCAAATTTATTTGGAAAATATTAGGAACGCGATCGGTACTAAAGTTTGTATAGTAAAATATTTGAATTTTTAATTTTAGCAGGAGGATTTATATTATAAAAAGATTGTGAAATAAATTTTGTACTAAAAATTAGAAGGATATTGTACCAAAGGAAAAAAAAAAATTCTACATTTCTCTTAAAAATTTCAAAAATGATTGACTATAACATCTCTTTGTTAAAGTTTTTTTTATTTACATAAGAGATTGAATCTCTTTATGTAAATAGTGGGCCTAATTGTTAAGAATATGTATTTCTTCCTAAGAGGTGATAAATTCAAATCCAGAGAGAGGTAGCGTATGTATACCTTAGTAGACTTTACCAATTTGATATCTGGCTTGACCTTAACCTTAAAAATAAATTATTATTATTATTATATTAGATCAAAACTCTTCATATTAATTTCTTAAATATATGAATAAATTTCGAGGAATTAGTTACAAATAGTTCTTTACAAATAAAACACCAAAACCATACATAATTAAGCTGAATTTCAAATATTGTTCTATAATCTGGAGTGGATTTCCTTCCACTATAAGAGGATTCATCCGACTCCACCCACATCATAATGGATAGACACTCATACATATCCCTACCATTAAACATCAAGTAAACTATATAAGTCACAAAATAAAATGGTAATGAAGGAGGAGCCACATAAGTCAAATAATACTTCCTAGGATGATATACAAGGCCCAATGGTGTGCAGGGACTTGCAATCTTGTGGCATCCCCTCCTCAGGTCTACTGCAAATTAGTCGATAAACAAAAGACCTTATGCAAACCAAGAAAAATAAGGAGAGAGATAGTCATGTTATCAGGACTAAAAGGTCAAGCTTCTTCATGAACCAATTACATAAACCAAATCTCGACTACCTGATAATTACTATACAAAACCCAATTCACTTACAACTGAAGTTTTACATAGGCAACGCTTCAAGTGAATTTTCAACATTATATAAGCCCTCTAAATTCAACGTCAAACATGTCATTACACAAATCATGACCATCCTAGAATAATCGAATCATAGGTAAATACCTGAAATACACCCCAGATTGTTGGAGAAGTCAATTAATCTGAATCCTTTAAACACCCGAAGTCTCAATATTAGGTTCCATGAAAACACAATAGCAATTATGGAAAACGATTCAAAAATAAATCAATAAATATTCAATTGGGAAAAAAGAAAACAAAAACCAAAAATGCAGGCAGATCAAACTGCACCACCGATGGAAACGAAACATGATAGCATGTCGATGTCCATAAACAAAATCAACAAATTTCATGCATCTGTATAGAAAATCCCATACTCAGTCTTAATCGCAGCCAAAGTTTGATATAGTTGAAGGAAAACACTGTGGAAAATTACAAAAAGTTCAGAAGTATACAATATAAATATTCAGAGGGGGGCAGAAAAGAAAAAATCTTAAAATAGGGAAAGAGAGAATTGATGGAAATAAAAACGTACAACCTCAACAATCTGCAATGAAAATAATCAACAGAGACTACTATATTAGAACTACGTGCAAGCGTTGGACATGTAAAATAAGCCCTAATCTTTAAACAATTTTGATCGGCATGTAAACAAACTTAAGACGTGCATAATTAAAATGAAACATGTGCGACCATGTTTTCGTGGAGGTATTAGATAACTGATTCGCAGAGAGAACAACAAGTAGAGCTATTGTGGTTAGAAACCCTTCTCCCCAGCAGCATACAGGAAGGCATCCCATCCTATTGTAGAGGAATGATGGGAGACGAGAAATGAGTGTGATTTCAAAGAATGTATAGCTCAGCAATTTATAGTCATTTGGACATATTTGGAGCAGCTTCATTCTCGGGTAATTCGGATTTGTACAGGCCTCCGCTTCAGAGGAACTGTGTCGAACATGCTTTAGAGGAGGGAAACGATGGCGCACACACTATATATTGATGGGAATCATGGAAAACGGGAATATGATTTGGATGTGGAATTGGGTTTGGAAGTGTGATCGGACTATTAACTATGAGCAGGCGATTGAGGACAAAATATTTTCAGACAATTGACAGGTTTATGAATTCTTTTGTAAGCATCCATCTGGTTCACCCAACAATCCTAGAGATCCCAGCCATACCAGCAAGCAAGACCAACCTTAGCATACCTTTGAAGCAGGGGAAGGGAACGTCAAACAAATCCATGGTATATAATGGTATATATGTTGGAAATTTTTTTTTTTTCTTTCTTAAACTATAATGGGTTTCATTGTTATTACTCACCTTATTTCGGTGCCTTTTTTAAAGTCCATATATTTCACAAATTTTATTTTCCATTTATAGTTACCTAACTCCTTTTAAGCTAAAAAAACAACAACAATCAAACCATTTTTATGACGAAAGGAGGTGAAAGGGTTTTTCCCTAAAAACAATCTTGGTTGACATTGATGAAGTGGTGCACTCTCTTGTGTTCAATGCTAAAACTCTACACTATCTTGTGATTAGAAATCCAAGGAAGCCCTGCTTCAACATGCCTACAAGAGCACTCTTCACAAACATATCACACTGAAATCCATTTGTATTCATAGCATTAATAATGTGCAGTGGGCAGAGGGCAAGGTCGGTGAGGATAGAATTCATGTAGTTATGTCAGAGGAACACAGTTGGTCCTTTGTGGGGATATATAAGGCTTCAATGGTCTTGATGCCCCTAAGTTCCTAATGGGTAAACTCTATAAGGCTACCTATGATGAGCTTCAATGGATCCTTCAATATTAGGTTATCAGAAACCTGATCGCCCGCATGCCCAATCCCAACAACAAAATCCTAATGGCTTTGAAGCAAGATCAGGTGATTGTTTCCCAAATGTCAACCCCTAAAACACAATCGCAACCCCAACAACACAATTCTGGGCATTTGGATTCAACATATGAATTCATAAAAAATATGCCTTAAAAACCTACAACTCAAAACCAAATTCGATGCCTGATCTCACTGCGAAGATATCTGATTCCTCCTGCTTCTAGAAGAGTAAAATATGTGTGCATGTAATTATATTTTCATTCTCATTAGTTTAAGATAATATTAAATCTATCTATCATCTTCTTTCCACATCCTGACATTGCATGTTCGAATTACGCCGCTGCTCTACAACCCCAATCCCTATTTAAATATCTCCATCTGGACAAATATATGAATAAATACAAGAAGCAATGGAAACATGAATTGGAATTCAGGCAGAGAAAGCCCTTGGACGATGGCATAAGAACAAAGATGAAGAGGGAAAAGGAAAAAACGGACAACAATGATAGTAGCGGAAAAATCTCAAACTCCTCATCATCCTCTCTGCACAAACAACCACAACCCCATCGACGAGGAGGAGGATTCAGAGGCCAACCACCCCGATCAGGATTCGATCTTCATACCGATCATAAACTATACAAAACCTCCGTCAGAGGCCCCAACTTACAAGCTCGGCAATCAGTGAACAAAAAAGAAGTTGGTTAATTGGCGGTTGGCTTGATTTATGTCTAACGAGTATCTCACTCGTGGGACACTACTGGGAATATCGTGGATGTTGCAGGATTTGAACCACAACCAGCATGGAATTAAGGATAAATTGAAGCCTAAGTCCGCTTATGTTGATCATGATAAAGATCAAAGTAGAAGAGAGAAAGAGACATTGTATCATACGCTCACGGAATCTCTCTGATTCAGAGATGTCCACCTCCCCATCATTGTGAACCCTTCTCAACTGGCAGCCTAACTTGCATTAGACTAATAAATATCCATACATCTTTCCCCCCTCCCAAACAAATGCACTACGTTCTGTACATATTGCAAGGGTTGTGTTTTCCTATTTGAATCTCAGGAATATGATGATAACGGTTGTGTAGTTTTTCATTAAATTCATGTTTGGTTCCCCATGTTGCAGGTTTCCATTGGAAAAATCTGACTGTATAGACGTCATAGAAACGGATAAGGGAAAACATAGGTTTCCAGTAGAACGATTCGACTATAGAGACTTCATGGATAAGGATAAGGGAAATGCAGAGTAAATCCCAATGACAAACATATCAAAGAACTTTTCAAAAGTAGTTGAGAGAGTGTACTGTGTGATTTTTTGTTGATTGAATTGTGTAGTCGAAGTGGGGATTGGATCCCCGGACTTATCTAGAACGCCAGTGTGTTAGGGGACTTTATCCTGGAAGGTATGCCATTTAGGGTTTGGTTGCATCTTTCGTTTATATTATGTAATTAATTGTGATGTAAAACAGTTGATATGTCATCACCTCTTTGATTTTTCAAATTTATTTGGAAAATATTAGGAACGCGATCAGTACTAAAGTTTGTATTGTAAAATATTTGAATTTTTAATTTTAGCAGGAGGATTTATATTATAAAAAGATTGTGAAATAATTTTTTGTACTAAAAATTAGAAGGATATTGTACCAAAGGAAAAAAAAAATGATTCTACATTTCTCTTAAAAATTTCAAAAATGATTGACTATAACATCTCTTTGTTAAAGTTTTTTTTATTTTCATAAGAGAGTGAATCTCTTTATGTAAATAGTGGGCCTAATTGTTAAGAATATGTATTTCTTCCTAAGAGGTGATAAATTCAAATCCAGAGAGAGGTAGCGTATGTATACCTTAGTAGACTTTACCAATGAAATAGCTGAACGAAAAAAGTCTCATACACCAATTTGATATCTGGCTTGATCTTAGCTTTAAAAATAAATTATTATTATTATTATTATTATTATATTAGATCAAAACTCTTCATATTAATTTCTTAAATATATGAATAAGTTTTCAGGAATTAGTTACAAATAGTTCTTTACAAATAAAAATACCAAAACCATACATAATTAAACTGAATTTCAAATATTGTTCTATAATCCGGATTGGATTTCCTTCCACTATAAGAGGATTCATCCAACTCCACCCACATCATAACAGATAGACACTCATACATCTCCCTGCCATTAAACATCAAGTAAACCATCTGAGTCACAAAATAAAATCGTAATGAAGGAGGAGCCACATAAGTCTAATAATACTTCCTATGATGGTATACAAGGCCCAGCGGTGTTCGAGGACTTGCAAGCTTGTGAAATCCCCTCCTCAGGTCTACTGCAAATTAGCTGACAAACGAAAGACCTTCTGCAAACCAAGAAAAATAAGGAGAGAGACAGTCATGTTATCAGGACTAAAAGGTCGAGCTTCTTCATGAACCAATTACATAAACCAAATCTCAACTACCTGATAATTACTATACAAAATCCAATTCACTTACAACTGAAGTTTTACACAGGCAGCGCTTCAAGTGAATTTTCAACATTATATAAACCCTCTAAATTCAACGAAAAACATGTCATTACACAAATCAAGACCATCCTAGATTGTTGGAGGAGTCAATTAATCTGAATCCTTTAAACACACGAAGTCTCAACATTAGGTTCCATGAAAACACAATAGCAATTATGGAAAACGATTCAAAAATAAATCAATAAATATTCAATTGGGCAAAAAGAAAACAAAAACCAAAAACGCAAGCAGATCAAACTGCACCACCAATGGAAACGAAACATGATAGCATGTCGATGTCCATAAACATAATAAAAAAATTTCATGCATCTATATAGAAAATCCCATACTCGGTCTTAATCGTAGCCAAAGTTTGAGATAGTTGAAGGAAAACACTGTAGAAAATTACAAAATCTTAAAATAGGGAAAGAGAGAACTGATGGAAATAAAATCATACAGCCTCAGCAGTCTGCAATGAAAATAATCAATAGAGACTACTATCTTAGAACTACGTGCAAGTGTTGGACATGTAAAATAAACCCTAATCTTTAAACAATTTTGATCGGCATGTAAACAAATGTAAGACGCGCATAATTAAAATGAAACATGTGCGACCATGTTTTTGTGGAGGTATTAGATAACTAATTCGCAGAGAGAACAACAAGTAGAGCTATTGTGGTTAGAAAGCCTTATCCCCAGCAACATACAGGAGGGCATCCCGTCCTATCATAGAGGAATGATGGGAGACGAGAAATGAGTGTGATTTCGAAGAATGTATAGCTTAGCAATTTATAGTCATTTGGACATATTTGGAGTAGCTTCATTCTTGGGTAATTCGGAGTTGTGCAGGCCTCTGCTTCAGAGGAACTGTGTCGAACATGCTTTAGAGGAGGGAAATGACAGCGCACACACTGTATATTGGTGGGAATCATGGAAAACAGGAATATGATTTGGATGTGGAATTGGGTTTGGAAGTGTGATCGGACTATTAGCTCTGAGCAGGCGATTGAGGAAAAAATATTTTCTGACAACTGACAGGTTTATGAACTCTTTTGTAAGCATCCATCTGGTTCACCCAACAATCCTAGAGATCCCAGCCATACCAGCAAGCAAGACCATCCTTAGCATACCTCCGAAGCAGGGGAAGGGAACATCGAACAAATCCATGGTATATAATGGTATATATGTTGGAAATTTTTATTTTTTTTCTTAAACTATAATGGGTTTCATTGTTATTACTTACCTTATTTCAGTGTCTTTTTTAAAGTCCATATATTTCACAAATGTTATTTTCCATTTATAGTTACCTAACTCCTCTTAAGCTAAAAAAACAACAACAATCAAACCATTTTTATGACGAAAGGAGGTGAAAGGGTTTTTCCCTAAAAACAATCTTGGTTGACATTGATGAAAGTGGTGCACTCTCTTGTGTTCAATGATAAAACTCTACGCTCTCTTGTGATTAGAAATCCAAGGAAGCCCTTCTTCAACATGCCTACAAGAGCACTCTTCAAAAACATATCACACTGAAATCCATTTGTAATCATTTCTCTATGTATGGCAATACCCTGCTCGAGGTTGGCGCTAGCCAAGAGTACAATGAAAAACATTTTGGTCCTGAGCATACTCTAGGGTTTGGTCCACACTACCTGTGTTGTGGCTAAGGTTTAATATGTTTCTGGATGCTAAGGTTAAGAATCAAGATAGAAACTTCATGTATGTAGATAATTGAAAGGATAAGGCAACTAATTTTTGCTTCATGCTTTTATTCTTCTTTTATACTCTAAAATCAATGTTTTCCATGCAGAAACTTAAAGGGATAAGGAAATTAATTTTTGCTTCATCTTTCTACTCTTCTTTTATTCTCTAAAATCAATGTTTTTCATAAGTAGGTTATGTATGGTGGACTCTAAGTCCTTGGAACTCCTTATACATAGATACATATGAGAGTGCAAGGAAGACAATGTTGAGTAGCCATGGTAACAGTTATTCACTTTTTAAGTGGCTTCACTTATTGTTGTCCTTTCATTTATATTATTAGGTTTGCTCTTGGGTAGGTTTAGTGACATTTCTCCCAAAGGTTTAATATGTTTTTGGATGCTAAGGTTAAGAATCAAGATAGAAATTTCATGCATGTAGAAACTTGAAAGGATAAGGAAACTAATTTTGCTTCATGTTTCTATTCCTCTTTTATTCTCTAAAATCAATGCTTTTCATGTAGAAACTTGAAAGGATAAGGACACTATTTTTTGCTTCATCTTTCTATTATTCATTTATTCTCTAAGATTAATGTTTTTCATAAGTAGGTTATGTATGGTGGAGTCTAAGTTCCTTGGAACTTCTTATATGTAGATACATATGATCGAAGACTCAAGAGTGCAAGGAAGACAATGTTGAGTAGCCATGGTAATTATTCACTTTTTTAGTGGCTTCATTTATTTTTGTCCTTTCATGTATTATTATGTTTTCTCTATGTCCTTTAATTTGTATTATTAGATTTGTTCTTGGGTCGGTTTAGTGACATTTCTCCCAAAGGTTTAATATGTTCCT